>JBCJKH010011422.1:17430-28161 GCA_039877255.1 Loriculus beryllinus | reverse complement strand
CTTTTGTTTCAAGAAACCTGGCTGTGTTCAAGGCCAGGTTGGACAAAGCCTTGGGAGGCATGGTTTAGTGTGAGGTGTCCCTACTTATGGCAGGGGGGTTGGAACTGGATGATCTTCAGGTCATTTCCAACCGTAACGATTCTGTGATTCTGATTGTGGACTGATTGACCTTGATATTCAGATATTTTCCATAATTGCTAAGAACAAACCAAGCAGGCAAATAAAAAACAAACAAACCCGACAAACAGACCGAGGCACAGAAACAAACCAAACCAAAACAAAAAGAGAACAAAACAACTAAAAAGAACCCCAAAACCCCAAATAAACCTAAGAACCCAACCAACCAACCGAAAAAACCCAAAACCCAACATACCACCAGCATAAAAACCCCCACATTCCACAACACATTTTGAACTTGTAAAATGCACTGTCTTATATTTGGAGAGTAACTGGTTCATGTTAAGTGTATGCCATAATGTTGCTATTCCATTTAAAAAAATGTTGCAACATCCATAGTACAAGATGGTCTAATGCCAGAAAAGTTTCATGATTCCACCCCACCAATGGGTTACCTGGGTTTATAGAGGCTGAAAGACAGTGGGAGATCAGAGGAAATAATGAAAACAATATAGAAATATCTGAACAAGTGGGTGTTTTCAAAAACTCTGTTCGTATAGAATGTACAGTCCTGTGAATATTGTTTACGATAAAGATGGTGGTAACGTGGTGATTTGTTGTAGGGGAAAACTAGTGTGAGATGATTCATATGTAGCATGTTTTCTTGCAGTAGCTGTGCTATGTGGTCGAGTTTTGGACAAAATTAAAGATGGTTATTCTTTATGTTCTGGAACAGGTGTTTTGTGGCTGTTTTTTTAAATGCATTTTCTAAACTTTGTAAACAGTGTGCTTTGACGAATTTTGCAGTTATAGCTCTTCCGTTCAAAACTAGTAATTATTTTACTTGTGTAAGTGTATGTGTAGACCTAATCTTATCTTATGTAGATCACTTTTGTTTGGTATATCAAGAGTATACTCTGGAAAACCAAAAGTGAGGATGGTTAAGTAAATTTAATCTGGTTTGCTTTAAATTTTCCAGTATGTGAAACTAAGATAATAACCTCCTTTTTTAGGGAGTGTATTAGAAAGAGCAGTATTTTAGAATTTAGTAGTTCAATATTTGGGGTGGTGGAGGTTTTTTTACTTTAAAAGTATTTAGCTGCGTATGTATTCATTATTATTAATTCATGGTGAGGAAAGAAATGTACTTGACTACACTTCATGTTACTTGCTGTATAACCTTACCAAGCTGAAAGAGCTCTGACTTTCAGAAGCTGTATTTAACTTGATCTTTCCCCTCAATTAAGATATACTTCTCAGCCATGTGAGATTGTTGTAGACTGTGGACCATACACTGACAAAAGTGGATTGTATGGAAGATTATTAAAGGAATTGGATGAAGCACTTATTTTTCTAAATGACTGCAACATATCCGTACATTCAAAAGAAAGAGATTCTACCTTAATTTCTAAGCAGGTAAGAACATCAAGCTATGTGAAAAACCTGGGGAATAGAAATCTTATTACTGTTTTTCTTTGCCATGTATGTTACATTGCTGAAACTTTGTAAGTTAGCTATCACAGACTATCTGAGCAAAAGAATTCTGATTTTTGTGCTCACTAATAGGGCACGTCTTTTCATAAATCAATGGGGCTTGAATGTCAACCATTTTTTAGACCATTGTCTAAAACCATCGTCTAGTTTGAGATTTAGATTTGCTTAAGGTAGTAAAACAGTTCTGCACCCTGATGTATTGGGTCCTTATTTCTGAAGTCAGGTATTTAATGTCTTTGTGGTTGCCTGTGACCTTTGAATACTTCCGTCTGGAAGAGGAATTAATGCCTCAGGAAATATTTGGAAAAAATGTGCCCAGGTATAATGAAAGATGATAAAGTAAGAATTAGGAAAACATTCCAGCCACAGATCTAAACTTTCTACAGTTGATCTTGGAACAGTATCGGACTAGTGCTACACCTTGCTGGAACGGAATTTGAACCTCTAGCTCACCCCTAACTTTTTATGTGTTTACCCCTGTTGTCATGTGAGATGGCAGACCCAGGAGGCATGCATGGTGTATTGACCTGTCACACATGGGGTGCAGGCAGCTTTTGTTTCCCTCTCAGGCTTTGTCATTTGGAATTGCCTCCTGAGGTACAGCTATGTAAATACTTAAGCCTTTGTTCAGCAAGAAGTTTGTAGTGAGTTGTACTTCTTTAATAGTCCATGAGGAAGTTGGAGAATATATTTTTCTTCAGCCCAAAGTGTTCCAAATTGTTCTTTAGCATTCTTAGAAACCCCCCACTCTTGATGCTGTCCAGAAAACAATTATTGGCCAGATACATAGGAAGCCTGTTGCAGGTGAATGGGAAAAACAAATCCTGCTTACTTTGTGCTAAACTTAAAATGCAAAAGGCTAAAATACATAAGGAATGCTGGGAAGTGGGGGAAATCTTCAGAATTTGCATAATCCAGAAGAGTGGGTTAAATGCTATGCTTCTAATGCACATAACCCTGTGTGCTTGTTTTCTATCAAGTAGTTCTCCAAGATGAAGGCACCCATATAAAGAAATCAGTTTTCAGTTTGAGGGGCCTTTTGTCTTGGCACTGGAGAACGTCCAGCCTCCATGTACAGTTACAATAGTTTAGATAAATTTTGCCTTTAAATCTTACAGCTAACAAACTTCAGGGATGATAGTATAAAGAGGGTGATAACCTGTTCTTCCTCACAGAATGGAAGGAAGATAAATTAAAGCAGCAACTGAAACTATGAACCTGATGATTGTTACAGTTCTGTTGTAGTTCTTCTGTTGTAATAATGCATCCATATCATAAGTCTTTTTAATGTATTGTCAATATAAATTATCAACCCATTTCTGGATTCCTAGTTTATTGTTTAATCACTTAGCTTTTGTGGAGGAAAAAACTTGCTGTCAAAAAAAGATGCTGATGGTATTCAAGTGCCTATGCTGTTTTTTTGAGTAGGGTATAGTTCTGTTTTTTCTATTCCATCCACACATACAATACCCTAATTTTTTCCCTTTGAGAGGCTAGACTTGCTGAGATTACCCTACAGCCACTGTACAACTTTCTGGTTGGATATTTCTGAAACTCTGGCAACTATCAGTAACAAAGTAAAAATGCCCAGTAAAGCATTAATTTTATTAGTTCTGTGTTAAGTATAAAAGTATTATTCTTTTTAGCATAATTATCTTAAAATAAATTTAAAGTTACAATCTCTGCAAAAGAACTGCAAAATAGTCTTTTAAGCTAGTGGGATTTTTGAGATTCAGTAATGTACAAAGTTTAAAGTTTAGCTGTAGTAATTTAAGGGGGAGGGGAGGAAACTTGCTCTGTTAGAAACAGAAGTTGCCAAGGTCATTTAAATAACAAAAGCAGACTACTAAATATTCTTATAATAGAACAATTGTAATAATCCTTGCAAAGATTGTGCTATGTAATAAACAAGATCCCAGTCTTAAATGAATAGTTCCTGAATGTACTCCTTTGAACTGATATTTGAATTCATTTGTTGTAGATATTGTCAGACTGTCGAGCTGTGTTGGTTGTTCTGGGACCCTGGTGTGCAGATAAGGTAGCTGGGATGATGGTGAGAGAGCTGCAGAAGTTTATCAAACATGAACAAGAGGAGCTGCACAGGAAATTTTTATTGTTTACAGACACTTTCCTAAGGAAAATACATGCACTCTGTGAAGAGCACTTCTCGCCTGCCTCACTTGACCTGAAATTTGTAACCCCAAAAGTAATAAAGCTGCTTGAAATCTTGCGCAAATATAAACCGTATGAACGGCAGCAGTTTGAGAGTGTTGAATGGTATAACAATAGGAATCAGGATAATTACGTATCTTGGAGTGATTCTGAAGATGATGAGGAGGATGAAGAAATTGAGGAGAAAGAGAAGCCAGAGACTAACTTCCCATCTCCCTTTACTAATATTTTATGTGGAATTATTTTTGTGGAAAGAAGATACACAGCAGTTGTTCTAACTAGGTAAAGCTTTTTGTTTAAAGAAAAAAATATTTTAAAGAAAGAATAAAGGCAGACTCAGCTGCCAGTGTATGGGTGTTAGTATCGTGAGTATATAGGGAATTGTCTTCTATTTTCAGAACTTTATTTTAAAGTTGGTTTAGGAGATCATACTGGTTCTGCATAAAGAATAACAAAAAAATAAATCAGGCTATGTGCATATGGGGTGGATGAGAAGAATATGTGTCTTTGAAAATTGTACTCACAGGCTTGTTTTGTACCTAAGTTAGTAACTTGATTCCTTTAGAAGGCAACACATAAAACACTGTTTTTAGCCTATGAAGTATGTATATCCTGATTTGTTTTAACCAGTCTCTAAGTTTATATTTGCAGTGGATGCTGGAAACTTCTCTAGCCTGCTGAGTGCAGTACTTCTGGAAACTTTACCATTACCTTACTAAATCACAGTATTATATGATCTAAATCTACAGAAAATCAAATTTGCCCTTGCACAAATATCTTTTAAGATTTATCACTGCTACTTTAACAGTTGAAGTTTATAAAATGCTTATTCAGTCAAACACTAAGCACTTTCTTACAGTCTCCACCGAGAAAAATGGGAGCCCTAGAATATTTGCCTATTTGCAGTACTGTAGTTCCTTGTCAGTTCTTATTCCTGAATGTGATTTTTTTTTTTTTTTAGTTATGTATACACTTGAATTTTTAATGCTATATTCCACAAACTACGAATGACGTCTGATTTATTCACTTGTCTTGATTTGGAGTTTTAATAAGGTTTTTTGATAGTGTGCCTAAATGTCCTGTGCAGTTTGTTTATTGCATCCTGGATACCTCTGAATCTGACACTGCTGTTACCTTTTTGCCAAAGTCAATAGTCATAGAGTGTGTAATATCTTCTTTGATCTGCAGGCTTGCCTGTGCGTTTAGGGTTTTTTTTGTGAGCTTCATCTTTTTTCTTTTTCTTTTTTGCATTTATAAATATGCTTTTGTAAATATGCAATGAGACAAACTAACCTATTCAGTTAAATGGACATATTTTGTTAACAGCTTCTGAGGAAATAACAGATTCTTATAAACTTTTGCTGAGCTGAAAATGAATATTTCATTATCCTGTGGGAGAGAACAGAGCTGTGAAAAATTTCCTCCTCTATTTATGAATGTGATTTAAACTATACTTTTTCCACTGTGCATTCTTATAGACTGATTTATGCGCAATACTATATACTAACTGCCATTGAACCTGACAGAATGTGATCTTTAGATCAAATCAGTAACCAAATTCCTCTGTCTGTAAGCTTTAGACACCTTTGATGCATGTTATTGGTAGCAAAAAAGAAACCTTTGTGTAACTTTTTATCCACTTCTGAAAGCTAGCTATAGCAGGCTTTCCTTTAGCTCATGTAACACACCTGGGCTCAAAATAGCTGGGTGATCAGCAGGCCTGAGTTGTTGGAATTAAGTCTGAAAGCCTTCAGTGAAGAACCTGACTGTAACCTCACTTCTGTTGAGTGGGTTTAGATCAAGGGCATCTGCTGAATGTAACTATGCTTACATTGCATATAAAGGTGGAAAGACTGCCTCCATTGAATAAGGCAGTGAATAGTGTTTGAATTGGTGTATCAAATCCACTCAAGCTTCCAGTAATCCACTATAGATCATTATGCAGAACTAAGTTAAAGCAGAAAGTATATTTTTTCTTCAAATACATTTGTTATGGTAGTTATTTAGAGACTAGAATCTCATTTTGTGAAGTCCATGATGACTGAAGAAGGGCAAAATTAATGGCATGTGTTGTACTTTGTGGGAGAAATAGGTAGAATTTTTCTCTGAAGCCGTAACCATTGCTAATATCTTTCTTTAGAGATCTTTAGTGAACAGCCACTGCACATATTGTAAATACTGCAAAGTAGAAGGATAAAAAAAATCAACTTTATTATTACACACAACTAATGAAGTGGGTCATTAACTGTTTCATTTTGTGTACAGAGTTGACTTCTGGTGCCTATAAGCTCCTTTTCAGAAGAGGCAACATTTTATAAAGCAGAGTTTTTAATTTTCACTGCAGTGCTCCTCAACTCCCTTAGGGAGGCATCTGAAAGCAGAAGTTCTTTTATGCATTTGAAAAACAACACCTGTTACCTACCACTAATGATGCTTTATTAATCACAATGTTGAAGTCTTGGATGCTTCCCAAGACCTTGCCAAAGATGTGCGGAGAGAAATGTGTTTATTCAGATTTCTTTAATTGTCTGTAATAAGTGAAGTACAGTAAGAATGTTTGAGATGCTTAATAGGTACTGAGACTGAAGCTATATGACTTGACAGAAATGCTGGGGGGAAAAATAAATATTAAAAAAAAAGGGTTTTGTCCACTTACTAACCCATGCTTTCTTAGTATTTCTGTCTCAAGCCTAGACTACATATGGAAATATGAATTAGTTTAGCCTTGAACTAGCAGGTCGCATGCATTTGATTACAGTTGAATCCTTCTTGTCTGCTTCCATAAGGATAGTAAGCTGTTTGCCACTTTTCCATTCTCTTGCCTGTACTCCCTGTCCATTTCAATTTTAACAGATTGCAAAGGAATGAAGTGGTCAAGGTGCTTTATGTTCCTATCAATCCTGTTTAAAACAGAGACCAAGAAAGGAGAGAGACTTTGGTAGTTTCTGAGTATAGAAGGGGCAGGGAGAAGTTTGCCATTCGGTTTGGCAGCAGTTTGCAGGGCAGGTGGTAGACTGGCACAGTACCCATCTTTGTATATGTGAGGCAGAACTGCTAGAGGTTTAAATGGGAAAGGTTTGAATTGCCACTGGAGTATGCAGAGGCAGGCTGTCCTTTGGACATGAGAAGCACTTGGTAATGGACATGATGGATGTCCTTTGAGCAATCTGGTGCTGAGAATGCCTGTATTAAAATGTGCAAGGGATGTAAATTTCTTTGTATGATCCCTTGATTTTTACTGGCTCAGCTGCTCAAAGACCTGTTACTTTTGAGAAATCCGAGGTTCTGTCCATGCTGAACACAGACAACTAAGGATACCAGAGCATAATTACTTTGCACAATTATGTTTTTAAATTTGTAAGTGATTACTTCTGGATTCAGTGTATTATTTACATGAGCAATCTTCTACCTTGTCTGTGAGATCAGAGCACTGGGGAAGCTATGCTCTTCTACTTCCGTAACCTACAGAAGTACGTAGGCGAATAAACTGAGAGAGTGGCTAATCCTTACTTCCCTGATCAGTGTTCCTTTTGAAGAACTGGATTAAATCCTCCAACAGTTAATGAATTTGGGTTAATTTCAGAAGTCGTAAACACCTCACGGGGCAGGTTGAGCATCAGTCTGTAGAAACAGAGGTCAACATTTTGTCATTAGTATACCTGAACAGAATATGTATTTTAATATTAAGGAGAATAATGTGTATGTTTTAACCTAAAAATTAAAAACTTACATTGAGGAAACATGCTTTTAGTTAGTGGTTACAGGTTTTTCTTTTAAAATTACTCTTAATTTACCTAAAGTTAGATTAACTAAAGCACCTGTGAGTAGGGTGCTTTAACAACAAGGAGCCGTAGGGCTTGGATTTTACTGTTGTAGTTCTGAAATGTATGATACATGCGTACTCATGCTGTGTATGTATGCAGATTGTCTTTTATTCTCCTGACAAAGGTTTTCACTAGAACTGCTGTTTGTAAAGAAGGCTAAGGTCAGTTTGTGTTAACACAGCTTAGTTGCCATGCCTCTTTTCTTAATTGTAATGTAGATCTTGCAAACAAAATATTGTTTTTCATTTGCTGGGCTGTGCAACTTCTAAAAATGCATTTAATGTTTTTAGGTTGATAAAAGAAGCTGGCAAGCAAGATCCAGAACTGGCTTACATCAGTAGCAGTTTTATAACTGGACATGGCATTGGCAAGAACCAACCTCGTAACAAGCAGATGGAAGTAGAATTCAGAAAGCAGGAAGAGGTAACTTCAAGAAAAATGAGTACTCCCAGCACCTTTTATTTTCCTTTTTTTTTTTTCATTAGCAAGCAGTGTCTGGGGTACAGTCATTGGAAGTCCAGGGGATGCCCTTGGTTTAACAAATACGCATACTTATTGCAGATACAGGTGACTTTCATATTCAAAGAAACAAAATAAAACATATTTGGGGACCTTGCTATGTCATATTACACAAGCAGAAATTGAAACTTCATGTAAAATCATGTTTGTGTCTAGTCACATCATCAACCATCTATTTTTTTTATTATTATTTTCTTCTGCATTGGGTTAGTAGTAGCCCAGTAATACTGTAATGAAAATGAAATTTATTTACATTTTCAGCAGTTAAGTTGGTTTTAATATTTATCTTTCCTAAAAGTGAATATGGTAAATCATTAAATGATATACTTATAAAGCCCCATGATTTTGGTCTCATTTAAAGCATTTACAGTATTTTGAAAGCAAATGCATTTATCGCATACTCCTGGCTGAGTTTTCCTTTTGACTACACAATCATGCCCAAGCCTTTCTTAATATTGGTTGGTAAATAGTATAAATATCAGAAGTACGAGTTCTAGAGTATGCTCTACTCTACCAAGAATGTTTTGACCTCAGAAATGGTTGGAGAAGCTGCTGTCCTGAAAGCAGCATAGTTTTTTTTTTTAATATTATGGCTGGTAAACTGTAAATAAATAGGTGGAATCTTCTCCATTGTTGATGGCTCTAGTATTTTCTTGGACTCATTTAATTCCACTTACCAGATTTCATTCCTAGAAATCTGCCTGTTCTGATAAATAGTCTTCCTGTGTTTCTGGAAAGTGTTTTTTCTAATAGTATTATATGTGCATATTTAGACAAATTTTCAAAACATCTGATCCACTCTGTTTTTATTGGCTTCTGACATAACTGATGATGGAAACAGATCTCAGACTAATCTCTCAAATGTTTTCACTATTTTTTCAGGTTCTTAGAAAATTTCGAGCACATGAGACCAACCTACTCATTGCTACTAGTATTGTAGAAGAGGGTGTTGACATACCAAAATGCAACTTGGTGGTGCGTTTTGATTTGCCCACAGAATACCGTTCCTATGTGCAGTCAAAAGGAAGAGCTAGAGCGCCAATTTCCAATTACATTATGTTAGCAGATACAGACAAAATCAAGAGTTTTGAAGAAGACCTGAAGACATACAAAGCAATTGAGAAGGTATAAGGTTAAAGGGGTGTGCCTGATTTTGTTGCATATGTCACAGTATTTTTTTAAGGGAGAAAGTCTCTTATGTTCTGTTTTTGAAATGTTAAGATCCTCAGAAACAAATGCTCAAAATCTGTTGATACCGGTGAAACTGAAACTGAACCCATTGTTGATGATGATGATATATTTCCACCCTACATGTTGAGGCCAGATGAGAACAGTCCAAGAGTTACTATAAACACTGCTATTGGACATGTAAATAGGTAAGAGGCATATTAATGTTTTACTCCTTGTCTTTGAATAAAAACTTTCATAGTCTGTTTCACATAGGTTGGGGCATTGTACACGTTTTCTTTTGTACACGTTTCTAAGGAATCTTAGAATCCTAAAATAGGTAGGTTGGAAAAGACCTTGAAGAACTTCATGATATCTTCTCTCCTAGAGAAAGTAGTTCTGGTGGTTTGAAGGGATAATTTGCTTTTTGCCTCTTTGTCCTACAGAGGTTCTTGCTCTGATAATAGATGTAGCAACATCAATTCCTGTTTAATTTAAAGCTGTCCTGAAAACGTTCAGTTTAAAAATGGGTAATGAGATTATCAGAGTGTGTTCGTGGTTTTTTTTCTCTTGATAAGCTAGATTAAAATAAAAATCAAATGGCTTGTTAAAACTGTAATAAAATCTTCCAATTCTAATGTTTGCATCTTATGTCATAGCAATCTGTTGTCATATATAAAAACAAACATACAGTAAGCTGAACTTCCCAGAAATCCACAAGACAGGATGGTATGCTTCCACGGGAGCTAGCCAAATGTCATCTTTGTAAGCCCATGGCATTTAGAGGGTGTCCTCAGTGACAGGAAAAGTTAAATGTCATGACACTTCAAAAAAGGCAAGGAAGAAGATCCAGGGAGCTACAGACTGGTCAGTTTTACCATAGTCATATGGAATATTATGGACTGAGTCCTCATGGAAGGAGCTGTCCAGGCATGTAAAAGAAAACAGGGTTGGCAGCTGCCAGCTGTTTTATTAAGGGCAGTTTTAGCCCAACCAGCTTTATTGTTTCCTATGTGATGAAGTGACTGACTCTAAGATGAGGAAGCTCAGTAAATGTCATTTACTTAAGTAGAGCTTTTGATGTAATTGCCGTAGTACCTTAGTAGCCAAATTCTTGAGATACAGACCATTATGGTGGACTGCCTGGTAAATAAAACCTGGCATAGCAGTCAGATTTGAAGGGTGTAATGGTAAACAATTCGAAAGCTAGCTGGTAGCTGGTTATATGTGGCATTATTCATGGGCCATTAAGAGGTTCAGTATAGTATAACATTGGCATGTTTGCAGTTGATACCAAGCTGGGAGAGGAGGAAGTGAGTGTAGTGGAGGAAAGGCTACCATTTAGAAGAGAGAACCGTGACAAATCACAGAATGGTTTTGGTTGGAATGGACCTTAAAGATCATCTGGTTCCAACCCCCTGCCATGGCCAGGGACACC
>JBCJKH010011422.1:0-15032 GCA_039877255.1 Loriculus beryllinus | reverse complement strand
CACAACAGCAAAGGAAGAATTGCTGGCTTTTTAGACAAAGAATTGAAGATTGAAGGAGATGCACAGGGGGGCAAAATTGTGGGTTTTGTTTTTGGTAACTTTACTGGTCAAACACAGAACTTCAGAATTTAATGGAGAACCGATAGCCTTTGGTCACCCGTAAGAATGTCAGCGTGTACGTTCACAGTAGCAGACTACAAAACTGTGTTGTATGTTCAGATGCAGGCTCCAGTTATGGTGACAGACCTTAAGTAATTCCATTGCTGGCATCCTCCATGTGCTCCAATTTTGTTAGTAGTTTAAATAATTGCTTATTAGGAAAGGTTAGGAAAGAATACCATGGAATCATATTACAGAGGGAATGACAGATGAGAAAACCTTTTTCTTGCAAGACTTCACAGTTTAAATCTTTGCACAATATTTCTTGGTGCTTCTTGTTACAAGTGCCTTTCTCAATCCTTTTGCCTTACTAGGGATTGTTAGAATAAGGGTGACTCGTAAAATGCCTGATCATGGTATCTCTCATTCAGAGGATTTGATTTGTCAAGTGATGCTTCATTCTTTCTCATTTATTTTTCAATACAGAATCCAAGAATACTTTCCCTTGCTTTTGTCCCAACTTTTCGCATTTGGAAGAGGAGCTTTGGAAAATATTTAAGGGCCACAAGATCCTTCTGGGCTTAGTATAGTTGTTAAACTTAAGAGTAATTTTCCATTAAGCCAAGGCCATAGTTTTGCAACAGTGTAACTTTTAAAATATAGGACATGTATTGCAGTTTGGTTTTTAGATGAAAGGGAGGATCCTTTTTGGGACATATGAAGTAATGAACTTCCTACGAAACACAAAGCATGATTTCTTAAGGTCTATGACAAATACAAGCAGTAGAGTTTAAAGTATTGTGACTAGCTAGAATTGTTAATAGAAAACTTACATGGTGTAGTGCCTGGGCAAAGGGGCAATGTATCAAATCTTGTTTGTGTGCTTGTCCCAAGTGTAAAAAAAAAAACCATTTTGATACTTTTAAACAGTTCTGCTGAAAAAAATATCCGTGGTAATGAAGCTCTAAGTTCAGCCAGACTTGTGTGAAAATTGAATTACTGGGATGTAGGGTTTTCCTGTGCATACTTTTTTCTCTACTCTTAAGGTCTAAACACAGTTGATCATAAAGCACTCCAGAGCTACTGGCTAAATACGGAAATTGGCAGCAAAACTTCAGTTGTGTTTATAGTGAAGTGCTGCCTGCGTTCTACCATTAGACTTGTATTTCTAACACAGAATGGATGTAGAGGAAGTTTAGAGATGAAATAGAATGGCCTCTTGGCAAATAGGGAAATCTGGGAGTATCATGCTCTCTTGATGCAAGTGTTTGGACGGATCTCATGGTTGCCAGGCCAGGCTGCTGGCCAGTCTTTTTGCTTAAGAAAAAGCATTTGTTAAGTTCTGATTAATTGGTTTTATTCCTCACTTTTAGCAATACCTTTCCAAGTAAACATGTGAATTTTTGTTTGAAGGGTAGTGTTTAGGTGAATTTTGCTGATTTTTATTAATTGGTGGGGTTTTTTTTATTTTCAGATTCCAGAATGTTTGAGGGATAGTTATCCCAAACCTGATCAGCCCTGTTACCTGTATGTAATAGGAATGGTGTTAACGACTCCTCTACCTGATGAGCTCAACTTCAGGAGGCGAAAGCTATATCCTCCTGAGGATACAACAAGATGTTTTGGCATATTGACAGCCAAACCTATACCTCAGGTAATTAATCTAGCTTCTTTCCTTACTCTGCATGCCCTACAACCTGTCATTTTCCACTTACTCCCCACCCCCAGACTGAAGAATTGGACCTCTCCTTAAGAACTGCTTGATACAAAGTAAATTCCAGAAAATAAGCAGTAATAGGCAATAGTCCCCACTTCATTTTCTGTCTTTAGTGGTGGAACAGTCTGTGCTATTTTTGCCAAAGTTTTGGTTTACAATTTTATTTTTTATTATTTTGCAGTGGCAAATTAAAAATTTTCCTCCTTTTATATATGAGGTATGATAGGAGTGGCGTACCATCTATAGAGGAGGCTGCAGTGCTATTTTATGTGAAAGCTGTGGTAAAAAGTCCTCTCAGCATTCCTAGTCTGCAGCAGAAGAAAAAGTAGTGCATGTTAATTGAAATTGGCACCTCTTGCTTCAGAAAATTTTAATAGAAAAGCATTTACTATGAATGAGACTCAGCTGAGGAAGAGTTTTTCAAAATATATTTTCTATTGTTCTCAGTAAATGACATTTCAGGCATATTGCTGCTTTTCTTCCACATTTATTCCTTCATAATGGGAAAGACTTGAATTTTCATTTGGTCTTACAGAAAGAGAAAAGCTATAAAACACAAGAAGAAGTATTATGTAAAAAAATAAGAAAATCAGTCATTCTTTAAGGCTTCAAAACCTTATCAATAATTGAAGGTCATCAAAGGTCCAAATTCTGATCCAGCTTGCTTTGGCAAGTACTACCTCAGCATCTACACTAAACGAATTCTTAAAGGAATCCTACTCTGCATTTTTTCTTTTGATTTCTTTTGTGGGTTTTTTTTTGTTGTTTTGGGTTTTTTTTTTCTTTTTTTTTCTTTTTCTTTTTTCTTATTTAGATTCCGCATTTTCCTGTGTATACTCGCTCTGGAGAGGTTACGATATCTATTGAGCTTAAGAAATCTGATTTTACTCTGTCTCTGCAAATGCTTGAGCTGATAACACGACTCCATCAGTATATTTTTTCGCATATTCTTCGTCTCGAGAAACCTGCACTAGAGTTCAAACCCACAGAAGCTGATTCAGCCTATTGTGTTCTACCTCTTAATGTTGGTAAGAAGAGAGCTCTTGTTGGTTTATGTTAAGTTTTAAGTATTAGCTGTAGAAATACTACTATATGTGGTAACTGACAAATTTTTATACTACATTTTTATTATTTCTTCAGAATTCCAAATTTGTTTTAACTTGATCTAAGTTGATTTACAGTAGGTTTCAGCTGACTCTGTCGGGGTGTGAAGTCATATATATGTCTCCTTGGTAAGGTTTTTAAAATAATCAAATAAGTTGTATAGAATAAGGAGAAAAAATTGTAATTTACAACTTGTCAGAAAAGTTCAGCGTGGAAAACTCTCCTCTGAATAGTTATGCATTTTCCTTTCTAAGTTGATGACTCCAGCACTTTGGACATTGACTTTAAATTCATGGAAGACATTGAGAAATCTGAAGCGCGTACAGGCATTCCCAGTACACAGTATACAAAAGAAATGCCTTTTATTTTCAAGTTAGAAGATTACCAGGATGCGGTTATCATTCCACGGTGAGTACTGTACATACTTCAGGTATGTACCCATTGTATTTATATAAACGCTTATAATATGGGATGTTAGTTTCTGCAAGGTAATTGCTTGTAAGAAATTGTAGAATGGTTTGGGTTGGAAAGGACCTTAAGGTCATCTAGTTCAGGTCCCCTGCCATGCCAGGACACTGCCCAGTAGACCAGGTTGCTCAGAGCTCTATCCATCCTGGCTTTGACTACTGCTGGGGATGGGGCATTCACAACTTCCTTGGGCAACCTGTTCTAGTGTCTCACCACCCTCACTTTAAAGAATTTTTTCCATGTATTTAACCTAAATCTCCCCTGTTTTAAGTTTGATCGTATTCCCCTTTGTCCTATCATTACAGTCCCTGAGGAAGAATTTTACTATTAATCTGAAAGTATCTGGCAGTGTCTCAAATAATTGAAAGATTTTTTTTTTCTTTTTTTGTTAATACTTAATCTAAGAGGTTTTAAATGTTTAGAGCTTCCAGTAGGACCCCTTCATAAGGAATAATAGAGTTCACCACAAAAATTATATAGTGTTCTGTTAAAATGTGACTTCATCTGGAACTGGCCTACCAAAACCAGTTTTAATTTGAACAATTGAGTGGGAGTCCTGTTCTCTGGTTGCTGCTTACTCATGTCAAAGGCCTGCTAAAGGAAGGTGTGCTGTTGGTAGATGGAAAAATTGACAAGTGAAAAAGACCGGTTTAAAAAAAAAAGTCTTTCTATTGAGTGGCTCAGTATCCGTCTGGAGGCCAGTGACGAGTGGTGTCCCTCAGGGATTGGGGTTGGGACCGGTCTTGTTCAACATCTTGGTCGCTGCCATGGACAGTGGGATTACTTAGTTGGAGTTTGGTATTTTAACTTTATTTAGAGGATGACTTGGTTAAAATACCAGTTTAAATGAGAGTTAGTACAGTCTTTACATGCAGTAGACCTCCATTTCTACTGATGCTAGTACATAGGAGACTAGACATTAGAAAGTCAAATTATCAAGTTTAGTTGATAGTTGTTTTGAATTAAGAAATTACCGTTTGCAGCATTACTCTGAGGTTGTTGTCCAAAGGTTAATTTTTGTCTTAGATATTGAAGACACAAATTCTGCATTTAGTTTAAATGTTTCTGTTGGGGAAATTTCAGAGATTATAGATTGACCTTAGCACACTTTTTGTTTAGTGTTTGAGTTGTGTAAAAAAAAAAAAAAAAGGGTTTTATAACCAAAAAAGCCTACCAATCAAAACTCTCAAGTGAGATCTCCAATACCTGATCACATTAGAACATTAAGAATTCAGCACGAACTTTACCCTAACACTATAACAAATTAACATGTGTATTTTTTTATTATTTTTTTAGGTATCGAAATTTTGATCAGCCTCATCGATTCTATGTTGCTGATGTCTACACTGACCTTACTCCACTCAGTAAATTCCCTTCCCCTGAATATGAAACTTTTGCTGAATATTATAAAACAAAGTATAATCTTGACCTCACTAATCTCAACCAGCCACTGCTGGATGTGGACCACACATCTTCAAGGTAACAACAGTCATACTTGTGTCTGAGGCTTGTAATTTGACTGTAAAGTGCCCTGGTTTTTTTTAAATTGCAGGATAAAGCTGAGGATTTGTGTTTTCCAATATAATTACCAATATTTTTTCTTAAGAGGTACTTAATAGGCCGTAACAACTGTAACTTGATCCCATTTTTCTTCCTGAGGTAACTGTGCTGTCACTTCACTAAGGTTGAATGCTAAGAGCAAGTCATCACTGTAGAAAGTTTAGGCTAGTAAGTTCTATTAATTAATTATGTACTTATATTAAGGTATTTTTATGTTGGTTTTAGACTTAATCTTTTGACTCCTCGCCATTTGAATCAGAAGGGGAAGGCACTTCCACTAAGCAGTGCTGAGAAAAGAAAAGCAAAGTGGGAAAGCTTGCAGAATAAGCAGGTAAAATAGAAGTATCTTATTGAAGTTGCCTCTCTCTCAGTAGTGTTCTGACAATTACTTTTCAGGTAAAATTCTTTCCTTCTCTCCTCCTCTCCCCAGATACTGGTTCCAGAGCTCTGTGCTATACATCCTATTCCAGCATCGTTGTGGAGAAAAGCTGTTTGCCTCCCCAGCATACTTTATCGCCTGCACTGCCTTTTGACAGCAGAGGAACTAAGAGCTCAAACAGCCACTGATGCTGGTGTGGGGGTTAAATCACTTCCTGCAGATTTCAGGCATGTATTTTTTCAGGGTGTGTTTTTCAATATGATATCTGACTTATTGGAGAGTAAGGTGAAAACTGTTACCGCATTAATTTAAAACTGATACCCTTTTGTTTAACTCACATCAGTTTTCGGTGAAACATAGCTTAAAAGGACTTGATTATGAATGGTGACGTTAGATACTGCAGTCACTGTTCTTTTTTCAGAAGAATCTAGCTTTTTTTAAATGTGTGTGCATGGAAAATCATCTTGTGGCAATATTTTTTTGTTGACAAAATCAGCATGTATCTTTTCAGATACCCTAACTTGGACTTCGGATGGAAAAAGTCTATTGACAGCAAATCCTTCATCTCTATTCCTAACTCCTCTTTAGCAGAGAATGAAAATTACTGTAAGCACAGCACAATTGTAGTCCCTGAAAATGCTGCACATCAAGGTGCTAATAGAACCTCTTCTGCAGAAAACCATGACCAAATGTCTGTGAGTTACAGAACACTGCTCAATGAGTCACCCAGTAAACTCCAAATCGATGTCTCGGCAGAACTTGCAGCAATTAATGGTGTTTCTTACAATAAAAATCTTGCCAATGGCAATTGTGATTTAGTTAACAGAGACTTTTGCCAAGGAAATCAGCTGAATTACTGCAGGCAGGAAATATCTGTACAACCAACTACCTCATATCCTGTTCAGAATTTATACAGCAGTGAGAACCAGCCCAAGCCCAGCAATGAATGTACTCTACTGAGTAATAAATACCTTGATGGAAATGCTAACAGATCTACCTCAGATGGATGACCCAAAATGGCAGTGACCACCAGTACTTCAAAAGCTATTAATCTTTCGAAAGACACAGCAGATTCTGAAATGAACCCTTCCAATGGGTACTCCTCAAAAACTCTTGGTCCTAATCCTGGTCTCATTCTTCAAGCTTTGACTCTTTCAAATGCTAGTGATGGATTTAATCTGGAGCGGCTAGAAATGCTTGGTGATTCATTTTTAAAGCATGCCATCACTACGTACTTGTTTTGCACTTACCCTGATGCTCATGAGGGACGGCTGTCGTATATGAGAAGCAAAAAAGTAAGTAGTAACAATCCAGTGATGGTATGTAGGAGGCACATTGTAACCAGCCATATGCATAAGAATTTTGGTAGAAGATTGAATGGCAACAGGTTGATTTAATTTCACCCCTTTACCAATTATACATTCGGTAGTCTGCATATAAGAATAAAAATACCGGACTACAGGATTAATGTTGCCATAACTGTGATTGATTGAAACTGTTTTCTGCAGCTCATTTTGAAATCTAGACCAGTTTATTACCAGCCGAAGAAAGGATAGGACTGATTAAAAGTTCTAGGTTAGCAAGGATAATTGATGGACTGAACACTAGAGCTGCATTGAGTTTCTTTAACAGGAGTGCTTGAATGAAGGTTTGAGTTAGCAGCACGGAGTCTTAGGTTATAGCTTTGACTATTCCTTTGTTTCCTCAGTAAGTTACATTCCTTGAAAACTTTTACTGTGATCTTACACGAATGCTAAAAATAAATCAACAGTACCAACAAAAAAAATCTTACGGAAGTGTTACATCAAAACATTTGAAAGTATTTTAAAGTAAACGTAAACAGTACAGAGCAGAGGCTTCAGTTCTGCTGCTGCTGTGTTTAAATTCTGGAATAATCAATCATGCGAAAGTGTTCTGGGTTTTTCTTTTCCCCCACGTAGTGTGATAACTTGAATTAAATGCTGAGGATTTGATTGTCTGTCTCTGATAATAGTTTAATTCTCAGTGATGTATTTTGAGTAGTTTAATCTTGGAAAATAAGGAGGACTAAATAAATTGCACAGTTCAAGTAAAGGAAGTGATTAAATATTCAAGTTCAAATTTCAAGACATTAAAAACAAACATGGGAAGTGTGTTTAGAATGAGAAATGAAGCTCAGAATTTCATAGTTGCAATGTAAAGGGAAATATGTTTGCCTGTGAGTGCCTTTTTTTTCCTCCCTTTTAAAATGTATAAACCAAATTTAGAGTCTATGAAAACAACATCTGTGTTATGACTTAATAAGGTTTGTTATATGGAACTGTGTTAACACTTTCTACTGCCAAGGTTTGGGTGAATCTACCCATAATAACAATAATTTTTCATTCCAAATCTAGCCTGAATGTTGATCATTAATAATGATAATTAATGACACTCATGCAGGTCATTTTTACTGTTATTTTAAGAGAAGCAATAATTTTGTTTTGCAAATAGGATTTAATCTATCAGGCTTCTTTAATTGAATTTGACACATCTAATGTGCTTAGCCTTAAAAAAATAAAATAATCTTTTATAAGAAAGCTGAAATGCCTTTTGAGATCTAGACAAAAATGCATGATGGTACAAGATCTGGCTCGACATATAAACTTGTTTTGCTCCTTTTGCATTTTAACCTAAATTTATGTATGTCCAGAAGTTTATGAGAATGTTTTTTTTTTTCTTGAAGGTCAGCAACTGTAACTTGTATCGCCTTGGAAAAAAGAAAGGACTGCCTAGTCGTATGGTGGTATCAATTTTTGATCCCCCAGTCAATTGGCTTCCTCCTGGTTACATAGTAAACCAGGATAAGAGCAACACTGATAAGTGGGAGAAGGATGAAGTGGTAAGACTTGATTTATCTATGCTGAGGAGTAACTATTCACATGTCTGTATTCTCTCACCCCTACCTCCTAACCTCCAGATATTTTGCTAAAAAAGTAAATCTGTATCTTTGTTTCCTTTCTAAAACTTCACCTTAACTTATGGAAAATTAGAGGAAAACTGATCCAAAATAGAACCTGGAGTAAGGAAATTTACTGAACATCATCCAATAATGAGTGTGTATGTTAATGGAGAAGTAAAGAAGAAAAAATGTTTTGTTTGTAGTTAGCATACTCTCAGGAGTTTTTCTGAAATAAAGGAGTTCACCTTCATAGAATCTATGAAAGGGAGTTGGTCTTCATAATGCTGAGAATGAAGATTGGAACTGGCTTGAGAAAATGTTCAGTATTGGTTGCTGTTAGCTTACACCATGGGTATGGCTAAGGCCTAGTTCGGATCCAAAATACAATGCTGGGTTAGCCACCCTCACCGTCTAAAGCTTCAAAATGACAAATCTTAATTAGGAACAGTTCCAATTATTTTCTGACTAAACTCATTGTACATTGATAGTAGAAGTGTGTGTACAAGAAATATCACTGATCATAGCAGTCAGTAAGGTAATCTTTAAGTGTTTCAAGAATGGTTTGGAGGTTGAGGAAGGAGATGGAGGTATTTTTTTTTCTTTTTCCGAAATCTGAAGACCACGCTTGATTGCAGAACCACCAGAGGGCACATGAGAGGACTGTTAGTTAGATGTACTGTGCAAATAAATGTTTATTTCAGAATAAAGCAACCTGATTATTGTGGTTCTGTGTGTGCCAAGATTTCCATTTCAAAGAGACTTACTGCTGTACCTTTGTAAAAGTAAGACAGTACATTTGGGACAGGAGTTAATCATTATTTTTTACAAGCTTTCAGTTCACAGTAACATTTTAGTGGCCTCTTTTCTCCTTGCTGGTCACTGTTTATTTGTAAATAAAATACACAATTTCAGACTGAAATGCAGACTGTGGTGCAGTTAAATAGTACTGGGTTTGTGCCAAGTACATATTTTGTTTTCTTGCATGTAATTTTCATTCTCCATTCATGGACTGATGGACTATAACAACTCATATTATTATGACAAATTATTACAAAAACATCCTAGTCGGATGTTGGGATTTTTGTGTTACCAGGCTTTATTAAGGGGAAGGATCTTCCTCTGTTCATTTGATGAGAGAGCTGATTACCAAAAGCATGAAAGAGCACTTACATGTATTTAGCTTGTAAGTGACCATAACTAACTCAAAATCAATCGGGTATTCTGTAAGAAAAGGTTTGTTTTTCTGAGATTCATTGTTGATTAATTTTTTTAAATGCTGTCTGATGAAAATAATGACCTATCAGACTTGCTTCCTGGCTCCTTTAGCTACTGTTCATTCTCATCACTTAGTCTTTTATTACTTTTTTTATACATGAAGCAATGTGCAGACAATGTTAGGGTAGTTCATGTAGCCGTTCTGCTGATTAAAATGAATTTAATTTTAAGAAAATTGTGAATGAAATTGTAGTAAGAATTAAACTTATCACTTGTTAAATCTTTGTGAAAGCAGACAGCAGGCTGTTTCGAATCATCTAGCTAGACATGTCTCAGTGTATTTTTTTTCAGTGACAGATATGACAGGTGTTATGTAACAAGAAAAAAGTCAGCACTAGCTCTAATTGGGAATGGTTAAATTAGTCTTACTTTGAGCATTATACTGCTACTAGTATCCAAAACAACTATGTCAAATCAAATTTTGCTATCTCTTTCTGATCAATTAAATATATGGAAATCCTAGCTGTGTTTATGTGAGATGGGTAATTACAGCAGCAGAAATTCTTTTGGCAAATGTCTGTACTGAATTTCTGTAGCCACTTTCTCCCCCCCCCCATCACTAAATCTCACTAAGCCTGCTCTGTCCTATGAGGAATGATGTGATATGATACTTAGCTGGTTTCAAGTGGAGCCTAGTGCACCTTACAGCTGCCACGATCCACACATCTAGGTAGTTGTGCCCAGAGGGAGAGGTCCCCCATGGTAGCATCTGGTTCACAGATACGCTAGATTAAGTGTCTGAGACCTATAATATGTCATACGTAGATTGAGGGCAGATATGAGCTGGTTTACTTGATTCAAAATGGTGTTGGCTTTCAGGACCCAATCCAGAAAAGCACTTTGAATCTGATCTTGCTTCTGTCAAATTAAGTGGCAGAATTCCTGCTGACATCAGTGATGCTGGTTTGAGTTTTTGAATAGTCCCTTTGATGTTAGGAAGACTACTTGTGCATTTAGCTAATATTTTTAAGTGCTCTCCTGGTTTGAGGCCATGGCAAATTATACAGCATTGTATAGCTTGGGCATATCTGTGTTCAATTTATAATGTACATCAGTCCATACAAGTTTGCTCAATATGAGCAGGGAAAAGACATGAGACATCATTAGTTTTGCTGGTGTGGGTATGTACGTAAGTACTTGATTAGTTAAGGCTATAAATACAGCCTGAAACAACCCAAAGCTTTAAGCCAGTATTTACCTGTTAAAGGATTAATACTATTTGCCTTTGTATCTAGTTCATGATTTCATGAATATGTTAACATTCAGTTTAAAAACTGCTTTTACGTTTTTAGACTTGCCATATTGAAATCCTGGTGATATTAAATGAATGGAAAACTGGAGAGATAGCATATTTGTTAAAATTGAGAATTATTAACTTGCACTGTGGTTCTTGCAGAAGAAAATAATTGTTCTATATCTACTATATGATAAGCAGCCAGATCACTTCTTGAATCCCCAACCTATGCAGTGAAGACAGTCACACACATAAGTATTAAGTTCTTGCCAGCTAACTGGTATTAGACTTCTGGTTTTGATCTGTAATAAAAAAACCACCTACACTGATACACTAAACTTACTTTCTACTAGTTTGCCAAGTAGACTGAACTAATTAGCAGCTAACTGTGTTTGAGAACATGAAGGTATTTTTTCTGGTTCAGATGATTACTATTGAAGAACTAGGGTAAAGAAGTTCTTACAATTTTTACATGAAATATATTTTCCAGTTATGTGTCCGGAAACTGAGATTATCTTGTTTATAACTATGCCAAGTCCTGCAAGTTCCTTTAGTATTTGTCATAGAAAGATGTATAAAGAATCTTCAGAATTGCTTTGGGTCAGTGTTTATAATAGCTTACTTAGCAGCTAGAGAGAAGGATGTACCCAAAAAATGTTCCTTGTACTTCTTAAGATTTGTTAATACAGAATTCCTTTGTTTACTTGGTATACAAATGTATAATGTTTAGTGGATTTAGTTTATCCTAGGTGTGCACCATATTCTAGTATAAGCACGAGTTTCTGTAAAATGCTACATGTTGTATGTAGAATATATGTTATTATAGGTTAGTAATAAAGGGTTTATATTCTAAGACAGTTATTCTAGTCTTAGAATGCTAGTGCAAATTGAGGTTGTATTATGCATCTGATCAGACAGTGTCATTAGAAACATGAGAAAAAATCAGTCATATTGTTAGCAGATACTACTCAAATTCCACACTTCTGACAGTTCTGGAATATAAGTTTCTCACTTCCCTCTTTGGTACCATATTTTTTGTGTTCTTTCATAGACAAAGGAGAACTTGTTGGCTAATGGCAAAATTGATAATTATGAAAATGATGAAGAGGATCAAAACCTAGTGTGGAGGTTGCCCAAGGAAGAAACAGACTTTGAAGATGATTTTCTGGAGTATGATCAGGAGCATATCAAATTCATTGATAATATGTTAATGGGATCAGGGGCTTTTGTGAAGAAAATTTCTCTCTCTCACTTTTCAACAACTGATTCAAACTATGAATGGAAAGCACCCAAGAAGTCTTCCCTGGGTAATGTTCAGTTTTCATCAGATTTTGATGATTTTGACTATAGCTCATGGGATGCTATGTGCTATCTGGATCCTAGCAAAGCTGTTGAAGAGGATGATTTTGTAGTGGGCTTCTGGAATCCATCAGAAGAAAACTGTGGTGTTGATGTGGGAAAACAGTCTATCTCGTATGACTTGCATACAGAGCAGTGTATTGCTGACAAAAGCATTGCAGACTGTGTGGAAGCCCTGTTGGGCTGCTATCTGACCAGCTGTGGTGAAAGAGCTGCTCAGCTTTTCCTGTGTTCACTGGGGCTGAAGGTGCTCCCTGTAATTAAAAAGACTGATTGGGAAGGCACTTTGTGTGCTACCAGAGAGAATTGTAACAGCGAGCAGAAAAATCTTTCATCAGACTCTATTTCTGCTTCTATACTTAATACAGAGCCTTCTCTGTATAAAGACCTAGAGTATGGTTGGTTGAAGATTCCACCAAGGTGTATGTTTGATCACCCAGATGCTGAAAAAACCTTAAATCACCTTATTTCTGGTTTTGAAAACTTCGAGAAGAAAATAAACTACAGTTTTAAGAACAAGGCTTATCTTCTTCAGGCATTTACTCATGCCTCGTACCATTATAATACCATTACTGGTAAGTAGTCTTAAACGAGTGGGTTTTTTTTCCTGTATTGTAAATACAGGAGACGCAGTATATGATGTGTTCCCATACATAGTTTTCTTTTAGACATGTTTCTTTAAAAAGACAATAGTCTCTGAATATTAAGTCTTTGAAAATACTGTCTGGCTCTTTATTTTGGGAGGAGGATATGTGTTGAAGCTGTATCTCAGTGATTATTCATATTTTGATTCGATGTAGGTAGAAGACTTACTGAAGTCTTAATCAAGTTTTGGGAAAGAGCAGCATTTTTCATCTTGGCTGTATCACTAGTTGTATGTGACTGACATTAGATCCTTATTTAGCTGAAATAAGTTCTTGTAGAACTCTGGAAAATTGCAGTGTACTTCTAGAAGTAGCAGTCATGTTTTGCAAATATATTTAGCAAATGTGTCCATAATTTAGTCCCAAGAATATTGCCCTTTGACCATACTTTTGAAGATTAAAACTAGACTATACAACTTTAATTAGCTGAATATAGTCTGTAGGACTATACAACATGGAGACTTCTCTTTGAAGTTGTGAATTAGAAAGCATAGTTTAAGTCTAGGCCTTGTGTTGGGTATATATTTAAAATCCATGTTTGAAGCAATTGACTAAATCAGGCTAAATATTAATTTTGGGCTAACTGCTTAATGTTTCTCTACATGCTCTCATAGAAGATTCTACAGCAGCACAAATTTGTATTTCTGTGATCTTCTTGAATTACTTTTGCTTATACCAATTACCATAGTATTTGTTCATTCTAAAACTTTAAATATTTTGCTATTATAATATACAATTAAAACCAAACTATGGTAAATTCCAACCCTGTTAGAAATGAATGGCAAATTCTTGTGCAGTCAGCAGTCTGAATTTTTTCCCAAAGTGAATTGGTTCTTTATACCAAGGAGTAAGAAAGCTCTGCTTTAATTAAAGAAGTTGTTTTGACAGTGTTAGTACATTGAAAAACACTTCTCACTGTACACTGGAATGCTCCTTTAGCTTTTTGTTCTGGGTAATACTACTGTCTACGTATTTACTTTTCACAAATATTTCACAAAACATATAGAAGGTAGGTAATCTCTTTACACACATATACATGCATACTGACAGAAACCTTGAGGCATGGTGTCTAGCTGAAATTGCGTTGTTGGGTCCAGAAGTTTTGGTTCCATTTCTGTTTACCAAATAAGGCAGCTATGAATTGCTGTTGCTTGTAACTTCTGTTAAGGAGTAGCTAGTAATCAACATCTGGCAGTATCTTGGATACAGCTGACATAAGAACAGCTTAGTACTAGCCATTTCACTCTATGTTAGTTTTGTAGTAATTCTCTCTTCCTTCCTTTCTATCTACCCATCCTTGTTTGCTTTCAAGACTGCTTTTTGCTTTTATTTATATTCTAAAAAATAGATTTGCATAGCTCTCTATTCCTGTCCCCTGCCAATTTTCTGAACAACCAATGCTTGGCAATTTTAGTTTCCAGTTTAAAAGACGCATTCTTAATGGGACTCTTAGTTCAGTGCTTTTTGAGAAATCTAAATCTAAGTGTGTGGTGAATTAGATGAAAAATCCAAGATTGTATGTTCGTCCTGTTTTTAATGCATTGTTTTCTTATGAATTTTTTTTAGGTTTAATTCTTAACATTTTCAAATCGGCTTGCTAGTGGAATCCCTTAATTTTACCTTTTTTGATCTTTCTTGGTGCAGTGGTGAAGATTTTGAGTAAAAGCATTAATTGATTATAAACCAAATGGTTTGCTAGCCTGACAATATTTAGTTAAAAAATGTCTATTATCAGATGTAACTTCTGTTTTTTTTGATTTTTTTATTTTATTTTTTAAAATAGAATTCAATAACTGATCTCTCTGAACACAAAGATACCTGTTTTTAAAAAACAGGCTATCTCCTCTGAGAATTGGCTAGTTTGTGGAGTTTAAATGGCAGTGTACCAGACCTCTTACCCAGAATGGCCTGGGAAGAATGTGTTTGTTAAACTTAATTGTGGTGTTGTGCATTCTTTTATTTCCAATGCTTTAAGATTGTTACCAGCGCTTAGAATTCCTGGGAGATGCAATTCTGGACTACCTCATAACCAAGCACCTTTATGAAGACCCACGGCAACACTCTCCAGGAGTTCTTACTGACCTGCGATCTGCTCTAGTCAATAATACCATTTTTGCATCATTAGCTGTTAAGTATGACTACCACAAGTACTTCAAAGCTGTCTCTCCTGAACTATTTCATGTTATTGACGACTTTGTGCAGTTTCAAATGGAAAAGAATGAAATGCAAGGAATGGATTCTGAGGTTAGTGGAAGTAGTAGAAATGTGTTCAG
>JBCJKH010011421.1:6475-16722 GCA_039877255.1 Loriculus beryllinus | reverse complement strand
TTGCAGGGAGGTGGATTAGCCCCCCCCCCCCCCCTTAGCTATTGAGGAGAAAGAAATGTAATTTAAATGGCAGATAATTTTGCCATTCGAAAATTAGCTGCTCTGTATCTGAAATAACCCTTATTTTTGTGGTTGTTGGCATGGAAACGAGTACAGCCTGCGAGTCCTCTTCCAGCCACCTTTGTAACTTCAGTAGAAGTCGATGGGGACCTGTGGAAGGGCTGTGCAGCTCTGGAAATCAGATGTCAAATACCTAACTTTATCCTCAGAGCACATCTGATTGTTGAACATTAGCATCATTCTGAAGTTAGTGACTTGGAACAGTTTGAAGTCAGGATGTATATTGAGTGTCCAGGTTAAGCATTTTGGGCATAACAGCTCCTTCTTACACCATCTGGTTCCTCTCTACTGCCTGACCATGAGCTCTAATGCCTTCCTGAGGATGAGTGGACACAACTCCACTCTCACAGTGTCATACCCCTCAGTGCTAGAGCTGGAAGTTGCTTGTAACATACTGCTTCTTACCTTGATCCTTGTAGTATCAAGTAGAAGGGGACTTTGCTAACCATGGTAAGTTTGGTCTCCTTTTGGGGACTGAGGCTGAATCTAGTCAGGTATTCTGTAAAGAGGGAAAAAAATCTCAATATATGACTTGATATGGGGCAAAGCACCATCATTTGGTGGTGGTACAGGTCAAAGCACCCATCAGTTTGTGATGAGAAGTGACAGCACTTTACAGGAATGTCGTGGCTTGAGATACAATTGTGTCTTTCCCATCCCAAAATGATTTCCAGGAAGGCAAAATTGAAAGTGGGACTATGATGATAAATGAGGGAGATTTTTAACTGTCTTCTTGTAATACAAAAGCTCTTCCTCCTATACAGGAAATATTTTGTAACTGTTTGAAAATGAAGCCAGAAGGAGAACACCTTTGAAACCTGTCAGGTGAGACAAGGTGGTGATTAAAACACACTCCGAATCCTATTTTAAACTGGCTTTTGTGGGATTGCATCAGATCTGCTGATGAAGGGAAATGCTGACAGAGGGAAAAAGGAACATGCATAGGGGAGACAACTTGCAGCATCTTCCTTGCTTTCCCGGGAAGCAAAAGCATGTCTCTGAGGGAACAAAAGAGTTAGATGATTGCTTTGGTTTCGTCTTGTATGCAGTGGTCCATCCTGCTGAGAGAGACACGGGGAAGACACTTTGTGTTGTACCTGATGGTGCAAAGCTTCTGCTGAGTGGCAGTGAGGGTTGTGATGAATGGGTGCAAGGTAGAGCTGAGTAGTACAGCCTTTGGTAGGATAAACCGGGGGAAACTGAGCCTCGAATGCTTAGAGCCAAAGCTTCTCCCCATGAGAGGTCTTGCTGTGTGTGGAGAGTCTTCTGCTCGATGTGGCTTGAAGGGATGAGGGACTCCGATCATGACTTCATCCTCTTGCACACCACCATTGCTTGGAAACTCTCCTGCCCACCCGGAGTGTGGCACTCAGTGATTTATAAGCCTTTTCCTGTGCCTAACACCCGTACCTGCGTGTCCCAGGGTCAGAACAGGCACACGAAAACCTCAATCTGGAAGCTGTTCATTACAGACCCCGTGTTCTTGGCGTCAATGCGTTTGCAGCGTGCAACTGCCGCGTTTCATGTTTGCGTCTAATGGTGCAGCAGCAGCACCGCCGGCTGCGCGCACCCTTCTCCCCTGCGTGTGCCTTACCCTCCCCAGCCCCGCGCAGCCCCGCGTGTGTGGCCGTGGTGCCCGGGGCAGCGCTGTGCGCACCCCCGCTCCTTCCCCGCTGCCTGCACCGCCTCCAGCCCCCCCGGCCCCGGCCGCCCGCGGAGCTCGGAGGCGGTGCCGGGCCCCGCAGCGCCCCGGGGGAGGCAGCGGCCGGGCCCGCCGCGCTAATTGGAACGTGGCGGCGGCTCCGCGGCTCCGCTGCCAGCGCGACTCCGACCGCGGCGGCGGCGGCAGCGCCCCGGGGGGGGACGGGCGGCGCCAGCCCCGGCCGGCCCCGGGCAGCGGCTGCCGGAGCCCGGCCTCGCAGAACCGGCCCCAGGCGCCGTCCCGCTCGGCTGCTTCTTCCCTCCTCCACAGCCCCATAGAGGCGGGCTGGGACCCGCGGCTTGCGCTGGTGGAGGAGTTAGTTACCAACGGGAAAACCCTGCTCTAATGCCCGTTGTTAAGGAGTTGTGCACGAGAAACCGTTCCCAGAGATGGCGCTAGGATTAGGGTAAACCCCCCTCCCCCCCTTCTCCCCGGCTATTTTGATTTCATAGGAGAGGTAATCGGATTACTCACAAAGTCCTTCTGATGGAGAGCCATACGTGTGCACTATGGTATTGTTTTGTCGCTCTGCGGATTCACTCACAGCACCAAACGGGCCCCGTGAAATGTTACACAGCTATAGCTTTAAAGAGGAAAAAAGGTGTGTAGTCACCATACAGATTACCATGAAGAGAGCCTTTTATGAGGGGTTTGTAGGAAGGGCATGTGCATAAAGTATTAGGTTGGAAGGTTCAGTTTTCATGCTTTATGGACCTGTTGTGAGATCAGTGAGATCAGATGCTTTAATTTTCTTCCTTGTGGATCCCAAGGCAGAAAATGACGGAATTTTGTTTTCTGCTCCAGTGATGAATGGTGAAGGGATTAGGGAAGGTGGGTCAGTGCATTGCTCGATGGCAGAAATTCAGCTCTGTGGTTCTCATTTAGCCTTTAGGGAAGGTTTTGTTGGCTGTAAGTGTGTAGCTTCCGGAAGGACTGGGAGTATGGGTTATACTGGGCTTGAAGGTAAAGCCTGTGTTAGCTTTGGCTGTTGAAGTAAGGGGAGAGATGCAGATTTGAACTTAATGAAATGGGAAAGAGGAGGGGAGACAGAAGTCTGAGACACTGGATGCTGTCATCGTTACTGTTGTTTGTTAATATGAGCTATGGATGTAAATCATCTCAGTAAATTTAGGCACCCAAGTTTGAAAAGTGCCACTTTCCTGGCTTATTGTCAGGGTCACAATAGCTCAGTGACAGATCTTGGACCAGAACCCCAGAGCTCTAACCCCTGAGGCAGGAGGCAGAGAAACCGTGGAGCTGTGACTTAAGGAAAAAGAAGTACCATAATGAAGATCGTGCAGGAGCCAACTTAGATGCCTGGAAGGGAGAAGCACAGAGCTAGAACTGGAAAGATGAAGGATCTCCTTGCACCTGAAGTGCCTCATTAAGTGCAGTACAGCCTGTGCAGTGCACAGTGGCGGATTTTTCAGGAGATATGTGGAAAGCTCACACTGGGAAGGGTGGGAGAAATGGGGGGAGAACAGTGTCCTCTCTAGACATGATATTGTATGTAACAAAACGAATTAATTACTTTATGTTTAGTAGGTATAATGTGCACAGTCCATTTTAGAACAGTCTGGTCGTTGTGGAGCTGTCTGTGAGCAAACAGAGTTGTCTGCTGCTCCTGTCTCCTGCTTCTGAAATGCCAAATGCTTGCTCTGTGCCTTCCTTATTCCACAGGCAAGTTGAGGGTAATAAGTTGGTTTCTCTGCATCTTTGTGCACAGAACTGTGAGGCAGCAAACATTCATCAGCTTGAACTGAATTAAAACCAAAAGGAGAAGAAATAGAAGAAATTGATTTAGAAATCCATCTGTGTATTGCAATATTCAAGAATATTGAATGGCAAAACGTTGTGATGAGGTTCTTGGTGCTTTGGGGCACAGCTCCGAAAGCGTGGGAAGGGTTGGACATTACTGCCATGCCCATCAGAACTCATGCTAATATTTACCCATGTTTGGTGCTTCCATGGCTCCCCACAATGCTGCTTGAAAGCTGAGAAAGAACTGATTGCCAAGTGTTTCATGATGATGGTTGCTGTTGCTGTGCAAAGAAGCACCATCAATTCAACCAGTGGCTTGCTGGCTGTGGGGAAGAGAAGGGGATACAGAGAAGGATGTCTGCTTGAAGTGCTGATCTCTTGGGAAGAGTGAGACTGAGGAACTCGTGCCAGGGTTGAGACTTCAAGATGTGGAAATAGGAAGTGCACTGTTTCTTTTAAAAGGCCTCAGCCACGCGTGCTGCTCAATTTATCTTCCTGGCTGGCCCTACTTCAATAGCATTTAGCCTTGTAGGGCCCATTTCTGTGTTGTTATTCAGATTAAGCTGGCAGGCTTTGAGCAAAGGATGCAGACCGGATTTCCAGGGACTAGTTTGAGAAGGGTTTGCAACACGACTGCTTAGCTGCAGAGCTGTCAGCCTGCTTTTAACCTTTAACTGGACACTGAAGTCCAGTTCTGCGTTGGTTGTCAGGTAGTTCTTGAGGTACATATCTGGTGCTTTTAAATCCCCAGACACTTGACTGGACAAGTTCTGTTGTAACCTCCCCTCAACGTCTTGCTGTTGCTTCACCAGATGTTTTAAACACTTCTGCAGCTTGGTTCCAGCTTTTGCATCAGTTTTTGGCCAGCTGTCTGTGAGGGATGTAAGGAAGGAATTGGGGAGGGTGCTGAGATGTTGCAGGTGTGGATTCTCCAAGAGGCAGCATGGAGATGGTGTTTTGACAAGTCCTGCCTGTGGCCTGCTGCCAGCTTGTTCTACAGAAAGCATGGCCTTGGCAGGTGTTGATGGCAGCAAAACAAATCTGGAATGGGCTGAGATAAAGGGAATTCTCTTGAGAAGTGGGAAAAGGAGTGATGAATACCTTCAAACTGTTTAATCACAGGAAGATGTGCCTGTCAGAGCCCTTGAGAACTGTCTTCTAATGTGAGACAATCTGGGGGCTTGGTGAAGGCCTGAGATTTCTGATCAATGGGAGTTTTTCAGTGTTTTTCTCTCCAAGGATGGAAATTTGCCTGTGCCATTGGTTTAAAATAAATTTCCCAGGAGTTTGGATGCTCAGATCCTGAGGGACAATCGGCCTTTCTTCTCAATGCAGTCAGTCAGAAGCCCTGATTTCAGGTACCCTCTCAGTTGATCTGGTGGCTCTATTTCATTCTTTCTTCTGGGTCTTTCTGCAGTCAAGTAACCTTCTGCTTACTCATTTTCAGTATCTGCTTCCAGTCCTATCCTGATGCTTGATTTCCAAAGGGATTAGATGTTTTGTCTGTTTTAGTCTGCAGCTTTAAACTGGAGAGTGCAAACTGAGTGCGACTATGTGATGGAGACAGCATGGGATTAAAAAAATTTGGGAGTGGGAGAATCAGGGAAAAGCCCAGGATTTGTATCCAGGAACCAGGAGCAGCACGTGCAGAGTGCAGAATCACTGCTTTTGTTAATGTAAAGATTCTTTCTGCTGTCCATTAGTGTAAATTTGTGACAGACCTGAGAGGTTGCTGCTGTGATCTATAAATCTCTGCTCTGAAGGAGTTCTGTGATGCTGGTATTCCTGGCTTTGCATTTCTTTTCAGGGACATATCTGTTAGATGATCATGCAACTGTTCTGCTTTCATTCATTTTTAGGTTTAAATATGCTTATTACAGCTGTGACATGACTGCAGCTCTACTCCCTCCTGTGCTAATGTTTTCAACAGCCTCTCTTCCTATAGGGAAAGCAGGGTAGTTACCTCACAGAGATACACACTGAGATGGTGGTAGGTGGGCTGGGGGTTTGTGGAGCAATACTTCAGTTTGATAGCAGCCTGGGGGATGTTCTGCAACACACGGGCTTCCTGCTACACATGGTGGGGGTGGTGTGCTGCAGCTCTCTTATGTGCTGGTGGCTGGTGAGGTTTTAGCGTGCTGGGGGGAGAGGGCTGCTCTTTGGTTCCGACAGAAATTAACCCAGTGAAGCAGCCCTAGTGACGCTCCTTCAGCAGATGATGAGGATTCAGGGTGGTCATTTGGAACATATTGCGAACCATGGATGTGTTGGCTGTTACCCTGTAGACATAAGCATCATTTGGAAATGATAGGTGAGTCACTAGTGCAGTATAATCACCAGAGGCATGCCCAGCACCGAGCCATCCATCGCTCTTGAACTGACAATACACCCTTATATGCGTGCTGTGCCTGCCCAAGACTCCTGTTATAAATCCTCTTGCAATGGAGGAGTATGTGTTTCTTGTAACATACATACGTACACAGGGGTGCCCTGAGCACATCACATCATTCTGTTATTGATGGACAACATCAGGCCTCTGTAGGGCAGCTTGTGCTTTGCCATATTGGCAGGAGAAAGGATTCTGTAACACTGAATAAAACACCTTGTGATCTCCAGCCTGTGGCTCCAGAGGAGCTTGTGGCATGTTACATGTAAGAGACATCTCCTTTACTCGCAGTCATTTTTGCCTCTCCCTACTTGGTTTATGCAGCAGGAATTCAGCAGTTCAAGAACTGGAAAGGGACAGCAGTGGGCTTTGGCTGTAACCAGAGGCTGTGACTAGAGTTGCCAGTGGAGTGTGTAAGGAGAGAGTAGGGGAATGTGGATCTAAAGACTGCAGTGAAGGGGTGCTGCTTAGAAAAGCACTCTCAGTTGGTGAGTAGTTGTCTTTCAGTGAAAGCAAAGCTACTTCTGCACCTCCTGACTTCACTTATGTGTAGATGCTTATGGTTTGCACAGCCCTTGGCAAGTATGTTTGCAGTTGCCAGACATGCTCTGTTGCCTGAATGTGTCAGTGCTTCTTTTGAACTTTAGCAGATGTTGGTGCAGACGTTCCTGGGACACAATTGAAAGAGACATGTTGAATAGGGAAGATCATGAGGCCAACATATGGAAAGGTCCAAGAGTTTTGGTGTGGTTTATGTGTGGCTGTTGTATTTAACGAAGCAATCAGCATTGCTAAAGAGCAGTTCAGCGCCGCGTGTCAGAGAAACAGGAAGGATGCTTTGATACCCTTTAAATGAGATCTAATGCTTAATGTAACTGAATTTCACATATTTCGGAAGCATGAGTAAATAATCCATTTTACAGAGGAGCATTGAGGTGTTCTGTCATTCCCTTGCTTAATGCTATAGGAGGAGAAAGCTTGAGTATTTCCTCAGCTACATCCAAGACTCAAACCTCTTAACGTGTAATGGAGATCCAGCCATCTCATGTACAGCCTGACTCTGTACCAGCACCTTCCTCCCACTCTTTCAAGGAGGGTAGGAATTCCAGTCTCCTTTTATCCTCACACTGAGATACATGCTAGTATTCCAAACAGACACCCAGTAGGGGCTGTAAGGGTGGTGGGAGCCTGTCACTTCCTCACTCTGAGTGGTGTCAAAGAACAGGGCTTTCATTAGGAGGTTCAGAATGGCAGGAATACCTGCCTGTCTCCTCAGATACTGGGGCACACACAACTCAGTGCACACACCAGTCAGCATGAAGATGGGGAGGAAAACTGGGGGAGAAGCAGTGCAAAAGTGAGTCTGTGGGATTAAAGATGGAATAGCCATCTCTGCTGCGTTTCTCACCCAGCATAAAATGAGAGCGAGAGCGAGGGGTTGGCTTCTGGTGATCGAGCTGTGGCAGCATGAAAAATGAGGAGGAGTGCGATAAGAAACTAATAATTTATGTTCCAAGCACAGACTCACACCAGAGTGGAGGGGAATTGGTGCCAATAACTCCTACTAACTCAGAAAGGCACGCAATCTTTTATTGCACAAATTATTAACGACCAGAAAATAAATGACTCTGTAATCAGATTGGTGCTGCTGGCGCTTTGCGTTTCTGCTTTTATTTGTCTACATTCTGAGGCCAGTCCACCCCTGGAGTTGAGGCAATGGGAACTTTTCCTGGCCCTCTGCCCTGCCTGACAACACAGCAGATTAAACAGCAATGAACCAGGAACGTCCTGGTATCTCCCTGCCTATCGGAGATGGGTTTACTCAAGGGTTTCTGGCCCCTTCAGCAGTAACGGCTCTGTGGGTGCACAGGGATCTCTGAGTTGGGATTTCATTGCATAGTGGTTGGAATAGTCCCAAGGGCAACATTGTGAACCTTTCCTTATGGAAATGCACAGAAAAATACCAGCTCCCTGGCATCTCTTCTTGCCCCTGTCCCATTCCAGGCTTCTTCCTTCATGTCCTTCCTTTGTCCTCTGGGCTGCTGGTGTTGCATTCCAGATGCTTCTGCTCTATTGTTTTCAGTAGTTGTACTTAATATTCAGTGCTGGGCACCTACAGCAATTACTAAAGTATACTGGAACTGTAGATTCTCAGCCCTTCTTAAATCAGGGCACAGTGAATTTGGGCCTTGTATTTGCATGGGGAAAGGAGTACGAGATGTTCAGTTCTTTTAGAGTTCATATGGACACAAAGCAGGGAACATTTTCCCTACCACCAAATGATTACATCCTGTGATGTTTCTTCAATTAAAATCTGTATTACAATGATGAAGAAAAGAAGCATTGATGAAGAACGAAACATCTCAAACAGGAAAGATGATGACTTTTGGATTTGTTGGAGGTTCCCTTCTGTTTACATGGTGCTTTGTGTTATCTGAAGGGTAGCAGTATTCCTGTGTTAGGTAGGAGTACTTGGGAGTTTGGGTGTGATGCCAAAGCAAGATGAGGAATTTGATTTGGGCTTGAACTAGGAGTTATTTGCAGGGAGACACAGTGTGAATTAGAATGATAGAAACAAACAGCTTTGAGCCCACATGTAACTTTGGCTCAAGCTCTGAGCTTCACTTGAAAGTTGCCATGATAGGTATTGAACCTAAACCTTGGTCTGGGTTCCAGCCCTGGGAGATACTTGAATTTGAACTTCAGTTTGCAGGACTTGCTGCATCCAACCTGTGGGCCAGCCCAGCCCTGTTCTAAAGCCCAGCCTGTGTTCTTTCTGGCTCTAGATCCAGTGCAGCTCCAAGGCCCATGTCCACCAATCACTCAGGTTTGCTCTGATTGCAGTGACCTACCCAAGCCTGTGTGACTTGGCTAAGACTCATTTAAGCATGGTGTTTAAGCTTTGTAGGATATTGTTTCTTCAATAAACAGGGTTCCTTAAAGGCAAGGGGATTACTCTGTATGTGACTGGAAGCTGCTGGGCTGCGTTTAGTCCATATATTATCCAATTGGTGGAGGAGACCCATATGTGAGGCTCAGACCTTTCTTCTCCTCTGTCATTCCCCCTTCCCATTTTGATTATGTGAACCATATGATAAGGAAGAGAAGTGACTCTGTTGTTAATTCAGCCCATTCATTATCAATGGCACTGTCTCCCTGATGGCTTCATCTGAATAGGGAGGGGGGGGGGAGAGCTGCTTTTCCCCTTCTCTTCCTCTTTTTTTATGGTGAGGGGGTGTTGGTGAAGGCAAGCTGCAATAACGAATAATGTGCAGCTTGTTCCTAGGGCCTTCAAGTGTGTTACTAACACAGGTTTTCTCAGACCGAATGCCCAGTCACCACAGAAGCATGGAACTCCAATTGCCTTCCAGCTCTCCCATGAACATCTAATCTCGTTGACTGCTACTACACCACATAAATTGCAATTTGGAGATCTTATGTCCACTCCTAAATTGGGCTGGCAGCCCTCCGATCACCAGACTAAAACTGTCTCCTGTGAGGTGGGGTTTGTAGTCATCGGTGCAGGTACACTCAGCTTCCTTCATAAAATGGAAGGAAATGGGAAACCCAACATCAAATTCACAAAGGAGAGAAGGGAAAAAAAAAGATGAGGTTTAAGTAATATTAACACTGGGCATAAACTCAGAATACGGGAAGATGGTGAATGAAGGGGTGCTAGCTTCTGCGAACACCATGGAGTGGTATTCAGGCATCCAGGTTTGGCCATAATTCTGTGTGGGTTTGGAGGTGTGCCAACTTCATGAAATGTCTTCCTCTTTTCTCATGTCTTTTTCTTCTTTTACTTAAATGAACAGCCCAGAGGAAACGTGTTTTCTCCCTCCCTTCTGTTTTGTGATGTTGTATCTGGATTTAGCAGTGAGTGGTGGATTTGAAATTTCTATGGGTCAGTGGGAATTTGGATATGAGGAGACCTTGCTCTGCTGATATCAGGTGTGGGTACTCCTGCACAGAAGGGATGCCTTGTATGAAGAAAGACTACAACCAGTAAATCCTGTTAAGTGCTGACCATTTAAGAGTGGTTATTGTAGAGGAGTCCTGTGATGGGCTGGAGCTGCTAGTAGTATTTCTAATATTTGGAGTTGAGCTCCTCAAATACAGCACATAATGTTCATGTGGTGTTGGTGTTTTCATTTACATCTGTGTCACTTTTTTAACAGTCCACGTGTATTTGTTAGTCTGTTTTAACCTGCCCAAGGGGAGACTGAGCTGAGCTCTTAGGCAGAAGCTCTTCCCTGTGAGGGTGCTGAGGCGCTGGCA
>JBCJKH010011420.1:0-15618 GCA_039877255.1 Loriculus beryllinus | reverse complement strand
CTGCTTTAAGGCAATGAACATTTACTCCAGCTAACAGGTAAAAGAGATTGAACATCCCTTTCACCATTCTGGCTGAAACAGTTAAAAACATTGTCCAAAGTACTGTCCAGTGCACCACAGAGAAGCACGAAAAGAAATTAATTTTTTTGATTAATGAGCTTGTCTGAACTGGAAATAATGGAGACTAGCAGTTGTCTCCATGTGCTAAGGGAGGGAAAGGCAGCAAAATGATGCAATTGTGCCTTAAGAACTCTAAGAAGCAGAGCTTACTTTGAAAAATGTGCTTTCTACAAAGAGAAAACTGGATGTCTGCATACAAAAGTGCTTACAGAAAATATTATCTTTCTATGGTGTTCAAGGCAACAGGATTAGGCTATTTGTAAGTCACTTAAACCATGTTGAACACTTCATTCAGGATGCCAGCTTTTCTCTTAGCAAAAATCACCTCATCAGGCTACAACTGTGAACAACTGCACTGAGCAAAACATAATGCAAATGAAAGACAAATTAGTGACTCTTGCCATATCATTGAGTTTTCCAAAGGGTGAAGAATTCTTTTACAAAATAAATGGAATTTTGTTTTGCTGTGAAGATGTAAGTTTTCTGCCTTAGGTTTTTTTCCCAAACCCTATTTCGAATGCAGAATGCAGCTTCTCAGTTCCTATTTCTTGTCAAGGACAAGTTGAACCAATTTGTCTGAGCTAAAATGCCCTTTAAGTTTCTGACCAGAATGGAAAGCACTGCTGTATAAAGTCTGCTTTAAATGTTTGGTGTTGATGTTAACAAATACCTTTTCTTGCTGCAGAATACTTCTGTAGATGAAATGACAAATTTGAGGATCAATGAGTCAGAACACTGTTAATCCACTGCATGAACCCTGTAGTTTTATAGACTAATTTTCTGGTTGACATATATAAAAGTGGTACAGTGACTCAAGATGATGCAAAGACATTAGTGAAATATTTTCCCCTAGAGTATTTCAGTGACAGCAAAGAGGGGAGAAGGAAGAGTTTTTTCCTGAAACCCTAGAAATTTCTTCAATCCACATATTATTGGCTGGCTCTAAGAGTCCTGTGCATGCATTTTCAGCCAAAGTAACTATAGTAATCTGTCAGAGTTTTAGGGAGGTTTTTGTTAAAAGAAATATCATAAGTCTTCATAGCTCCACCAAAACTGTTAAGTGTGAGAAAAAATAATTAGTGAGCTAAAAGCCTAATTCTGCTCATTCTCTATTGTGTGGGGGTTAAGGGGTGGTTTTGGTTTTTCCTTCTGCATCTTCTAAGTCCTAAATCTTGACAATTCGCAATTAGCTAAAGGGTCACTAACATTTAGGTGACCTGGAAGTATCTTCTTGATGTACCTAACAAATTTTGTATATAGGAAAACTAATGGTGTCATTAAATGTTTCTGTATTTTGCAGAGGCCACTGAAATTCTTTGGATAAAACATTTGTGAAAAATACAGATATTTTACTGGTGGATTTGCTAATTAATAGAACTGTAGCTAGCTATTTGGAAGTAAAACTGTAATTCTAAAAAGTACTTAAAAGGATGAAATTATATGTTGTGTTCCCAGATTATACTTTACAGGGGTGTCATACATGTTCAAATTCTTTTAATGGTTCCTTCGGTATTGCCTTGAGGAGCACTTCTTGATGTCCTACTGTGGAACGCAGGGCATCTGGATGGCAGCTGAACATTTCTTTTTGCAGCATTTCATTCTGTAGCTCTTACTCTGCATAGTTCTTGCTTGTGCAAAGAATGCCACAGCTGATACAAAAATAATTTTCTATGTAAATAGTACATACAGTAATGGGGACTGTAAGATCATTCCCTTAGTTTGCATGAGTTCATTCTAGGCAGCAATACAAATATTGGCTTAACATAACACAGTGAGGTGCCAATAACTCCGTTCTTTTATTCTTCTTCTTTTAAATGTACTAAAAAAAAAAAAGGCAAGAGCAAGTAAATAGATTCCTTATTTTACGATGTGAGAAAGAGAAGTGCAAATGTGGTCTGCATTTGATATATTTCTAAGTCTGCTTTTAACATCTCCTTTAAAAAGAACAGGAGACACTGTAATTAACCCTGAAAAGCTTTTTGTAAATACCTGCTTTTCTAAGTCTTTTCACTGTCTGAAACAGAAATGGCCTTGTCTCAGAACAGCTAATGACATCAGTTCCCTCTTTCTCATTTCTAAGCCTGTGATGTATAATTTTCCTGTTCATGCAGTAACTAACATTAAGAAAAACCTTAAATAATTGCCCTTTCAAAATATTGCCCTCTTGTACAAGAGAAGGCTTCATTCTTCTTGTATAGCTTTTTCTGTATCCTCATCCTGCTTTTGACAACCCTTGTTCAATACAGAGAGGAAGAGAACACTATGACAACTGTGAATAACTGTAATGAAGCTTGAAAAATACTGCTTTTTTTCTCAGAGGTAAGTTTCTTGGGTTTGTAATAAGAGAATGTCTTCATATTGCATAAGTAAAAATGGTGAGGCAGGTAAGCTCAGGGATAAGAACCTCTGTCTTGCAGCCCCAGACCATTCTTATAAACACAAAATCCAAGCCCTAAGAAAAGCAGGTGGGTTGGGATCCCGTGGCTACTGGGTCGCACTGACATTAAGAACATTAATGATGCACACTGAAGAAAACATGCTTGACTGGGTCATGTTAAATTCCAGCAAACCCCATATGTCACACACTTGTCAAGCAGGAATTGTGAAGGAAGGAACAGTCTCAAATTAAACTAAATATGCTTTAATAAAATTAAAACAGCATGCAAAATAATATTGAATATATCTGCCCTCTGAAGTAAGAATGCTGAATGAGCTGGTAAATGGTTTAAAGAAACATAGTGGTGCTATTCTGTCTGCAGCAGTTTCTGCATTTCTTCTTGAAGTATTGTTTTGCCTTCTTATTCATTAGTGCATCAAAGCAGGCACTTATGCAAAACATTGATTTGTCTTTTTTCCCCTTTTAACCAGCAGTGAAGAGAAGCGCATCAGCATCACAAGCCGCATTAAAATTTGAACAGGGAGCCTTTTTTACAGAAATGCCAAAAAGTGCTTAATTTAAAATGCAGAACATATGAGATCTCAAACCACTGAAAAAAGGACACAGAAACAGGACACTTACTGACATAGCTTCCATAACTTTTTAATCAATGAAAGGCATTGCTGAAGTCTCTGGGGTTTTTATGAAGACCTCCACCAAGTGACAGCTCAAAACCTTGAGCAGGAAAAGTTAGTAAAAGACACACTTCTCTCTCTTCATTAAGGCTGCAATGATACTTTTGGAAAATAGCCCAGGGAGTGCTCCTCTGGCTGATGAGAACCTGCATATCTCAGCTTCTCTTGCAAAGCTTTCTCTTTAGATTTTATTCTCCATTTCTGCTCCCAGCACTGCTGCTGTTTAGCAGTGAAATGTAAATAGCTATTCCACAGCAGCTCTCACTATTAGCAGCTATGGGTGTTTACTGAAAAATCTTTCTATTTCACACCATATGATTTTTTACTCAAAACCTTTTGGTTTAGCAAATTGCATTGATAGCCTAGTTTTCTGATATATACTGGCAGATTAGATTAAGGTGAGGAGAAATAAAAGCTTGCAGAGCACTCCATAATGCCGTGTGCAATGAAAGCAAACTATGCTTTGTTCATTAACATTATTGAACTGAACTCTGTGTAATTTGTGCAAGTTCTTCACATCTGGAAGATGTTGTGGCTGTGTGAACCAGGATATCAGTAAATGTTTAAGTTCCTTGATATCTGGTGCACGGAGTTAGCAGTTCCATATCCACAGAAGAAAACTGACTGGAAAACCTCTGTCCCAGAGTTGCCATAGCACTCTGGAAAAGGGCCATGAGTACTGCAAGTCATTCCTAATAATGCAGCCTAGAACCACAGTTGGATGGTTGCAAGTGTTACTGATGGAGGTTGAAGTCACCAAAGAAATAACAGCAAGAATGCTTTACCTTTGTTTTAGACAGGCTCCGTAATCTTGATTTATAAAGCTTTGGGTTCATGTGGTTTGCTATGGATCACAAAGGGTGTTTAATAAATACAGATTTTTATGGGGTAGCGCTACCAAAGTAACATAGGCTTACAGTCTGTAAGAGCAGCTGCTCTCTATCCCAGCACAACACAAGGGCTGTGCAGTTTCTCAGAAATTTTCTTTGTACTTGTGTATCCTGGTTGGCAACGCTGCATCTGAGCTCTCATGCTCTTCTGCAAATGGGTATTAACCAATCCTTTCACCAGTCCCCACAAACAACACTTAGAATGTAAAACTGTAAAAAAACACCTAATCCTGAAGCCGCTGTTTTAATACTTAATATTAAATCATGCCTTACATAATATATTCACCCGTGTATTCTGGTTTTGGATTCACACTATTATAGAGACCAGTGTGTTATTCTGGTAATTACATACAAACAACGTACCCAAGCATTTCATTTCAAGTAGATCCCTTCAATAGCATTTGCTGAACAAGCCAAAGCATGATGGCGATGAGTATAACATGTAGCATACTCAAATTAGCCTTCATAGGAGTTGTATTTATATACTAACCAAGTTTACGTTGTACCTCCTAAGTATGAACTTCCAGCATGAGCATTATTTGGAATATACTACAAGCACTGAAGTTTCTTTAAAAATGCAGCTCTAAGAATCTGAAGGTAACAAGTAATGTCACATTGCTATTGTGCATCAAATGCAAGTTTAGTGCTAAAATTTTACCTGTGAAAGCTGAGCAGATTTTGGTTTCATGCGTCAGAATTTTTTGACAGTGATAAAATTAAATCAATTTTAAAGTCAGTTACAGCTGTGAAATAGAAGAGCTCTCAAGTAGGTTCATGTGGCCTTCCTCTGTTTGCTGCACCTGTTTAAAAACCATACTTTAACATGTTAGGAAATACACATAAGTGCTAAATTAGTTTCCTTATCTTTATTATATGCCTATGTGAGCTCTTCAGGTTCTTGTGAATGCCTGTGAGGGTAAACAGATCATTACATTCATCTGGATGAATGAAGATGCTGGTTTGTTTGGTTACTTTAGAAATTTGGAATATTTTATAATGCTTGTAGCTGTTTGATAAATCTAGCTTACTTAAACCATTAAAGGCAATGGTCATAAAGCTTAAGAAGCAGCATATATAGCTGTGGGGAGAGCAGCTATGACAAGTATGACAAGTAGCACAAGCTACATTCATAGGGGTCCACCACCATAAGAAAGAAAGATGGATGGATGTGGAGCTGTTGGAGCAAGTCCAGAGGAAGGCCATGAAAATGATCAGAGGGCTGGAGCATCCCTCCTATGAAGACAGGCTGAGAGAGCTGGGCTTGTTCAGCCTAGAAAACGCTCCAGGGAGACCTTACAGCAGCTAAAGGGGGCCTACAAGAAGTCTGGAGAGAGACTTTTCACAAGGGCAGGTAGGGATGGGACAAGGGTTAATGGCTTTAAACTGAAAGAGGGTAGATTTAGATTAGATATTAGGAAGAACTTCTTCACTGTGAGGGTGGTGAGGCAAAGGCACAGGTTTCCCAGAGAAGCTGTAGCTGCCCCATCCCTGTAAGTGTTACAAGGCCAGGTTGGACAGGGCTTTGAACAACCTGGTCTAGTAACAAGTCATTAGAGTTAGATGGTCTTTAAGGTCCCTCACAACCCCAAACAGCCTATGATTCTGAAAGTGCCTTTTGTTACACACTTTTATACTCTTTCGCCTTTTAGATGCTTCCCTCACCCAGTGCACAGGACACAGCTACTAGTTACTAAAGGTTGAAAAGTTGTAAAGCTGTAAATACCTTTCTCCCTGCTTTTAAGCCCCTTCTGAGAAATCACCGAGCCGTCTCCAGAGCTGCTACCTCCTCGCAAACAAAAACGAGGAAACGACAACAACTGGGAGGGCTGTGTTCTCACCGCGGGATGCGCACCCTTCTCCAGCCCCATCGGGAGGGCAGACCCACTTCTCCCAACAGCAGGGATGCCAGGCGGGTAGCTCCTCGACCCGGTGCGCCCAGAGGAGCGGAAAGGGGTCGATGTGAAGAGCCCTCCACCCCACTCTCCGCACTGGGGGACGGCGGCGGCCGCACTCTTAGCTCCTGCCCCGCATCCCCAGCCCCGGACGTTTTTCGCCGGCGAGAGGCGCTGGGGAGCGGTGTAGAGGTACGGGGATACTGCCCGGTAGGGGAGGAGAAGGAAGGGCGAGGGGAGGAGAGCCAGCCCCGGGCGCTTCCCGTCCTCCCCGGGTGCAGGGGCAGCCGCGGGTCTGCGGGCGAGGAGCGGGGTGAGGCTGAGTGCCGCAGGGCTACACCTGCAGGCGTTAGGACGAGTCTGCCTGTACACACGTTCTGCGGTGTGTGTGCCGGCTCCCTGCCTGAGCCAGGAGCTGAGCCCCGCGGCAGCGAGAGCGGGACGTCACCTCCCTGCTGTACCGAGCTGCGGAGTTGACATCAGCAACCCCCATCCGCCGCGACTGCGATGCGGCTGCTTGTGCGTGGTTTTCCTCTCCTGGCGAGGCTCCTGGTAAGTCCCTCTGTCGTGCAGGGTTTTCTTCCAGCACCCCCTCCCAAGGTAAGGACTCGAGGGGGAGCCGGTAGCGCAGTCCCAGTGCAGAGCGAGAACCGCGACCGCGCTGGGTTTGTCTCGCCGGAGGGGCTGCGTTAGCCCGGGTCTGCCCCCCATCCCCCGAGAGGTGCGTCTGGCCTCGATAACCTGGGGGGAGGTGCCGGCATGTTTGATTGGGTTTTATTTTTTTAATGCTTTTTTACCCTGCTTTACTCTGAAAAATGAAGGTGGTGGATCCTGCCCGTCAGTGATGCTGCCTGTGGTCACTGTGCGGTGGAAGGGATGGTAAGGACGGGTGCTCAACTGTCCGTCTCTGAAGAGGTGAGTGGCTCTGTGGTGCTCCAGTGAATATCAGCTCTTGTTGTGTGCTGCCTTAATTTTTCTTCCGTGTTTTTGCTTTAAAAAATACAGTCTACTTGTTGTTACATGCAATAATGTGTAACATTTCATTATATGACTGTACAAAGGAGCGAATGACGGAGACTGAGAACCACTCATATAAAGTAGTTTTGGTTACTAGGTAGTTACTGAAGTGCAGCTAGCCAATATGCATTTCAGCATGCCAAGTGTGGAGTTACAGCACAGGGGAACGGTTAGTTGAGAATTCTGCACCCCAGAGTTACTGATTTTTGGAAAGCCTTAGGGGAGGTGAAGGATGATGAGCAGTCATAGAGGGAGTAGCCCTTTATGTGGCTGCGACAAGATAGAGGAGCAGGTGGGGAGATTACCTATGAGGTGCACAAGTGTTACTGTTTTACTGTATGAGCTTCAGGTGAGAGACTTGTGTGTGTGGGTGTAGCACACTGTAGTATATAAAACATTTAAGTGCCCCTTGCTATAAAGCTACTCAGAGCATATATTGTCTTGGGCAGATCTAAAAGAAAGAAAGAAGTGACTGAATCATTGCCTAGAAATGTCAAGGTAAGAAATGGGCCCTTTATTCAAGAGAGAAAAGTTTTAGCAACATTCAATGTTGGAAATGTGTAGTTGGACATCCTGAGACTAGAGGGTTCTGGTTTTTAGAATAATAGCACTCATTAGGCTAATAAGTTCTTAAAATTTTTCACCACTAAAAAACTTTTCTTTTTCTTTTTTTTTTTTTTTTTTTTTTTTTCCTAAAGGCAGATCTATTTTTAACAGGATTTAATATGGGGAAATCTTATGGGCTATAGGTAAGGGAGGCTGAAACAGGTGATCACAATGAAACCTGATTGCCTCCATTAGGTGTATAATCAGGAAAGCTGTGTCATCTCAGAGTTGACTTTCCATGTATTCTCTCTTTCTACCCCTTTGCTCCCCTAAATGTCTTGATGAAGAAGGCTCTGTAGTATTGAGAGCAGTGCTGAGGAGAAGGACCTGGGGCCTTGGTAGATGAGAAGCTCAACGTGAGCCAGCAGTGTGCGTTTGCAGCCCAGAAAGCCAAACGCATCCTGGGCTGCATCAAAAGCAGCATGACTGGTCGAGGGAGGTGATCCTTCTATTCCTCTGTTGCTAGACTCCACCTGCAGTACTTTCTTCAGCTCTGAGCTCCCAAAACAAAAGGCACATGAGCACTGGTGTGAGTCCAGAGGAAAACCACGAAGATAATCAGATGGCTGGAGCACCTCTTCTATAAAGACAGACTGAGAGAGCTGGGCTTGTTCACCCTGGAGAAGAGAAGGCTCTGGGGAGACCTTAGAGCAGTCTCCCAGTGCCTAAAGGGGGCTTACAAGAAATCTGGAGAGGGACTTTTATGAAGGCAAGTAGTGACAGGACAGGAGGGAAGTGGCTTTAAACTGAAAGAGGGGAGATCTAGATCATATATAAGGAAGAAATTCTTCACTATCAGTGGTGAGGCACTGACACAGGTTGCCTAGAGAAGCTGTGGCTGCACCATCCCTGTAGGTGTTCCAAGGCCAGGTTGCATGGAGCTTTGAACAGTCTGGCATATAGGAAGGTGTCCCTGCCCATGGAACGAGGATTGGAATTATGTGATCTTTAAGGTTTCTTTCAGCCCAGACCATTCTATGATATCAATAATTGGCTTTTGGCTATGTTTTTTTATGTCTATCTCCAATACAAATAGTTCCCCAAATGCTATTAGATCCAGGGGTCTCTGTGCTCTGTTTTGCATCTAAGTGACTTTAATGACGATCTGGAAAGTGAGAGTTGCAATGAGGGTTGATGTTCATATATTTGTGTAAGGTTTGAGGAATGTGATTTGTAAGGCTGGAGGTATGGGTATGGTTTCCAGTGTGTTTAAACATTTGAAGTGATTTAACATGTTAACATTTCTAAGCTGTCTTCAGCACTATATTTGTCCTCAAGAAATGCTTCTTAGCACGAATTCATGGTAGTTGAAACCTTCCATTCTTTTGGGATGGAGTAATGCTTATTTAACCAAAGTTCATTGTGAATTTTGGATTCTAGGTGTATTTTTTAGAGTGGAAAAACAGTAGGTATGAAGAATCGCAAACAATTTTCAATGTGATGTTACAGTTGTTTGCCTATCTATAAAACATGTTTTTATTACATAATGTTCTCTCTAAATCTCCTTATCAAGAGAGACTAAACCTGATTATTAACTACTGTCTGTTAGTAAAACATTTGGTCTTGAGTGGTAGGAGGGAGGAAGGAAATCCATTTGATAAAGTGACAGCTGAAGATAGCTGCAGCACAGGATTTCTCTGTGACTGAGCACTTTGTTTCCCAGATATTTATTGCTATTGCTCTTGCCTTGCCTAATTTACTCTGCCTTCCAATCAAACTTCCTTCATACCAGAGGTGAGTGTGCTGATGTGTTGTCCCAGAACCTGGAAACTTAGGAAAGCAGACTAAGTAGGAACAGCTGGAAGAGCAGACCTGGAGAAGCAGTGTGGGTTTGAGTTTGAGTCCAAGGGTGGTAGGTAAGAGGTTTATTTGTGGTAGGCACAGGAAGCTGATATGTGCATGTTTCTTTTTGGATCTCTATACTAGTTTTTCTTATCTACTTATATAGAAGGACCATATAAACATATGTATGCAATATATACCAGTGAACATAACATATATATAATATACACCAGTGAAGCCTTCTGCCTTATTCCTGTTCTAAACAGCCTGTAAAAAAAATAAAAAGGTCTTTTTAAGCTTGGATCTCGGTCTGGGTGCAATTGCGTGGCCCCATTCTGTGTGGCTTTCTGTATGCTGAGGCACAGCTTCAGAGCAGTCAATTGCTTGGGAAATGAATTAGTCTGGTTTTTTATCTTTATCTCAGCCTGCACTGGAATTTCTTCATAATTCAATTACTGTAATCTGAACCTTTTTATTTGCACTGTAACTTTTCCCTTGGTATACTTTTTGTATTGCTTAGAAACATAAATGGATATCAGAAAAGAAACAAAATTCAGTCATGGTTTGTACTATATTCTGCAAATGAGTATTAACAATTTCCTTAGATGAACATCTATTTATTTATTTGAGACAATTGTTCTGTGTCTTCAATTCAATGCTTCTCATTGTTGATATGCAAGTTCTCTTTCAGTAGCTCTAGTTTGGTTCCAGATAAATTTATTATTGCTCTGTTTGTGAGGTATTACCCCTCACCACATCCACTTCGTGTGAGAAAGACACAGCTTTTAGGTGTGATTGCATTATGTGTTGGGATAGCTTGTAATCTAAAGGGAGCTGAATTTATTAGTGTCTCTCCAATGGGTTTCTGGATTAGACCTTTTGGATTAATACTTTTTACCTGTACAGCCTAGCAAGCTTTGGAAGTAGCAGTGTGTCAGCACATGGACGGAAAACATGTCCACAACATGTCACCAAGTTTTTCTATAACTTATTACAGTGATGGGGACAAAGCAGGAATTGTATACAGCATCAATGCATTTACAGGGGTTGAACAGGAGAACGAAACTTGAAGGAAATGTGGTTTGTTTGTTTTGGTTTTTTATATGTATGCTATGGAACTCACGGAGTATTGTCTGAATACTGTGGAAGCAAATGCCCATGACCACAGGAAAGTTATTTCTAAGGTTCTGCTATTATACAGACTTCTGAGAGAAAGCACTGTTTGAAAGCAAGCCATTTGTCATTTGGAGATGGTATTTTTCATTTTATGTTACTACATGGCACAGCTGATGGCTTTTTGATCAACTGTATATGAGTTGAATCTGAGCTTGTCGCCTTACTTCTGGAGGCATTGCAGAGCTGTAGAAAAGGTCAGGCTTGGGAAGAGATGTACTTAATATTGTTCCTAAAAACCTCATTCCTTTTTCTGAACCTTTACACAAAATCCGTACTGCCTGATGGGCTGGGGAAGACAAGAATGGGGGAAACGAGGAACTGAATTCCCACTCTTGCAATATTAAACCTGCTTAAGATAATGAATAGGCTAATGATGGCAAGAATGACAGGTGTTTATACACACGTGACTTCAGAAGACTAAGAGAAACATGCCAAACATTCAATTAAACAGTGATATTGTGTAGGAATTAGCATACATTCACTACAGGGATTAGGGCAGCGATAGTACTAACCGAATTGAGAGTTGAGGTTGTTCAGCATGGAGAAGATTCTGGGGAGACCTTATTGCAGCCTTTTAGTTCTTTAAAGGGGAAGAGACATTTTCGCAAGCCCTGTTAAGATAGGATGAGGGTAATGGTTTTAAACTAAGAGAGAGGTTATTCAGGCTGTATGTGAGGAAGAAATTTTTTACAGTGAGGGTGGTAAAACACTGGCACAGGCTGCCCAGAGAGGAAGTGGATGCACCATCCCTGGAGACATTAAAGGCCAGGCTGGAAGTGGTTCTGAGCAACCTGATCTGGTTGGAGATGTCCCTGCTCATTGCAGGGGGTTGGACTAGATGACATTTGAAGGTCCCTTCCAACCCAAACTGTTCTATGATTCTGGAGCATGTTAACATGGACAGGTGAGAACATGAGACTTATGCTGTGAATGGGGAAGTTTCATCTTATGTAAAGTAATCTGGAAGACTAGACTATGAAGAAAGTAAGTATTCCTGAAACACAGGTTCAAAACATATTTGGGTTTTACATTGGAGATTCGTAGTAAAAAATTGCAGTACGGCTGCCTGCAGTGAAATGTTGCGTTGCGTAAGGCGCTTTTCCTAACAGCTTTTTCTACACCAGCTGTTGCTTCTGTATCATTTTTCACAGTTGCCAGCTATAAAACAGCTGCTTTGACTTTTGTCATGCTCTGGAGTTAAAGTACAAATACGTATTTCTTTCCAGGAGTGTTTCTGTCCCTTTGCTCTACAAATACATTTTAAGTAGACTTAGGGAAAGTCTAATTCCCTTAAGTAGGGAAAATACGTATTAACTGTTGGCATCTTTATCCAGATTAGAGCCCTCTTCATTGTTATTACCAATGCTACATTTCATAGGGGAGCAAAATAATGAATCTGTAGCTAAGTTTTTAATGGAACTGTTGTTTTTAGCCCTGTCTAGTTTTAGAACCCTCACTGTCAGAACAATATGGATAAGGAGGATGCAGTTAGGAGAAGAAAAGCAGTGTACTGGAGAATAGTGATTTATTAGGTAAGACTGAAAACTATTAAGGGAGAAAGCTGTATTTCCTTGGGTTTGCTTTTTTTTCTTTTCCTGTTTCTTCTGTGAAATGATTATGGCAGCAAAGAAGGGTGGAGAAGTATGAGTAACCTGTGTAAACACAAGTGTCATCTGGCTGGTGCTGGTGTGAGTAAGGAGTGTTCTGAAAGATGGGTGTGAGGAATTCTGCATGTCATAGTGCTGCTGGTATGTTTGCAAGCCATGTGCTTTTATTAGCATATGCTTGTCTGGCTTTGGCCTCTCTAAGTGCAGAACCTGATTAGAGGTCAATAAGATGAATTTAGCTATGTATTCTCCCAGTATTTGGGCTGTCAGCATTTTACACTAGAAATAATATTTCTTTGGATTTTCTGTTTTCCCCAAATGTCTTTAGGCAGGGGTTTGTTCTGGTTATGATTATGAGAATCCTTAAGGAAATTGTGTAAACCATATCGTCCATGAATAGGTACAAGTCCCTCTTGATCAAATTTTTTCTTAAGATACTTATTTTTATGGGATGATCTCTGGTTTGGCAGGAATTTGCAGTTTGCTCTGAAATCCTTTTAAACCATGATCTTGCTGATGAAATTTCATTTCTATTATGGAAGAGAACAACTGTCAAAATGGTTTGCGGGACATGAGTTTTTAAAGTGCACATTCTCAGTGAAGTGTTAAAATAATCAATTTAATATTGTTTATACCTGAATTAATCAGAAGTGAGCTCATGATTTCAATTTTGTGCAAACATTTTAATATTAGCTTGCGCCACTGTTTTTCTAAATATGAGAAGACTGCGTTTGGAAGTAAAAGCAATTAAGCATTCAGCTTCAGGCTTAGCAAAGGGTACCTGCAAAAGCATTCTCACTAATTTTGATGATGGCTACAGATATTTCTAGTGTATTTTTTCAGAGTAAAATTTGGTTTTGAGGAAAACCAGGGAAAAGAAATGTTCTGAAGAATTTGAGTTCCCTGTCTATATCCTTCAGCTTCCAGTGAGATTACAGATGGTTTTAATTGACCATCTATAGTAGTCATTGTAGATGGTCATCTTCAGTGGCCTGGACAGTGCCAACCCACTGCACATACCTGGGCTTATGCTTATGTTTTGCACAATGTTCCAGTAAGAGTGTCTTTCTTGTGTGAGACAAGGAAACTTGGTTACAGTCCACCTGCCAGTGTGAATCAAGGCTGCACAGCATCCAGCAGTAAAGCTTGTGAATCAGCCACAAGGTGCTAGTTTTTAAGTTCATTACTTTTCAGAACGGAGTTAAGCCTTGGGCTTATTTGGAAACATTTGGTGCTTTTACAGGTCTGGTTCAAAGGTAGTGGTGTAGCACTGTTTTCCGAACAGTTTGCCACCTTCTGAAGATTGCTCTTTCTCTCTCTTGGCTCTGATGAGATTGCTCTGCATCAGTGTGATTACTAGAGACAGATTAATTTCATAAATTTAAATAATTTTAAACATACTGTGGATCAATTCAGACACTCACAATGTCCTTGAAAAATGCGTAGCAATAGCACAAGCAATGTTTTATCAACCTGGCATGTCTTCCTTTAACTGAAAAAGTAATGTTAGAGAAGCAGTAACTGTTTCGTAACCTTAAATCTGAGCAGCATCATATCTCATTTGATACCAAAATCACAGCCATCAGACAATATAGCATATATTGCAGTTTTGTCTGGGGAGTGTGTGTGTTAACTTGTATCTCTAGTATGCAAACAGCTGATCTTAAATTTGAACCCCCATAATTAAAAATAGAGAGAACTTTAATTGCACAGTCTGTTTATGGTGGGTAAGTTTAGTGTAAGTACTGTGGGCTTTATGGCCCCATGCTCAAAAGCTGGAAGAAATCAAGGTCTTATTTGATACTCCTGTCTTCTGATGTGATACAGTCCTTCCAATTCTGCTCCAAAGTAGACAGAACTTGATGTATAAACTTCCACTTTTTTGAAACTGCCTTTTTATTTTTTTTTTTTTTTTGAGAATTTCAAAAATAAAGGCAAGCCCTTTTTCACCTTCTAGTTCTCGTTAATGATGGGGGAACCAGGTTGATGTTTTCTACTGTGATGTTTCAGGAGCAGAAGAATGGCAAGAGGAATAGAATAACTGCCCTGTTTGTTGTCTGGAATAGAGTTAATTTTCTTCCTAGGAGCTGGTACAATGTTGTGGTTTTTGAATTTAGTGTGAGAATAGGGTTGATAACATACAATGTTTTAGTTGGCGCTGAGTAGTGCTTACTCTAAATCAAGGGCTCTTCAGTCTCATGATCTGCCAGTGAAGAGGGGCACAGGAGAACAGGAGGCCAGGAGGAAGCACAGACAGGATAGCTGACCTGAGTGAGCCACAGCATGTAATGCTCAGTGTAGAAACTGAGGGGAGTTGGCTTGGAGCTGCTTATCACTGCTTGGGGACAGGCTGGGCATCAATCAGTGGTGGTGAGCAATTGCATTGTAAACCACTTAGGTTTTATGGGTTTTATTCCTCTCTCTCTTTTTTTAATTTTTATTTTATTATCTCCCTGTTTATTTCTGCTATTATTAGTTTTTACCTTATTTCAGTTATTAAGTTGCTCTTATCTCAACCCCCAAGTTTCTACATTTTCCAGTTATCTTCCCTATCCCACTGGTGTAGGCGATGGGGAGTGGGTGGGTGGCTGTGTGGTACCAGCTGCGGTTAAACCAAGACAATAATGTTTCACCACATTCTTTTGTTGATGGGGAATTAAAATTACAAAAGTAAGTGGTGTTAATGCAGGGATCACTAGCTGGAGTGGAGTTGCTTGTGTTACTGTCATCACTGGTTTTACAGCAGAGATGGTTTTCACTTGGGTAAGTACAAGCTGAAGGCAAAGGAAAAATTACAGGGTGGTTTTCCTCTTTTGGGTTCAGAGTTCTGTGTCCCTCCTGTTGCTTCATTGCATCAGGTAAAAGTGCAGTGATGGTCAGCAGAGAACACACTGGGGTCTTTTGCGTGCCCTTCGGCGGCTGAATCATATCACTTTGACTTCAGAGGGAGAAAACAAGCATGAAATGGGTCAAGATATAAGACAATCAGAAATTCAACATCAGAGTTTAACTGTAGCCTATATAGTATGAAAGCTGTAGCTTTATCCAAGAAAGAATAATACATATATGTACATATGCATAGAAAACTCTCTCAAGTTGATTCACAAACAAATTTTTTTGTTAGCTAACAATGCAAAGGTGTTTAGTTATGCTGGAGGATGGCAATGAAACAATGCTCAGCTATTAATGCATAAATCATGTGAGAGAAGGCTGAAAGCTTTCTTTCCATTACTGCAAATATTCTTGAGCCTTTCAGTCAGTGTAAGGTGCCCCACTGTTATCTTCCCACTTTTTTGATTGTTTGTTGGGGAAGACCTGTAAATCATAAAGGATAAAATACATAGCAAGTATTCTTTTTTCAGCATTGTAAGCATGTTCTTGGAAAGCATTTTGGGAAGGAAAGCCCTAAAAATATATATATATGAGGCCTTAAAAGTGTTATGTTTGTGTTCCTAG
>JBCJKH010011412.1:3869-24969 GCA_039877255.1 Loriculus beryllinus | reverse complement strand
TAAGGGAGAATAATAGAAAATGGAGGTTCAGCAGCTCTGCATGTCTGGTAGGTCTCACTAATTGCCTTGCCTGGCATCTTCCTATCACAGAATAAACACCTTCATATTCTTGGCACATCTACACTGTGAATGTCTGTAAGTGACACTCCAGATGTCAGATTCCCATTTACAAGGCTTTTTTTGTACTAACTCAGTAAGAAACAGGTCTATCTAGAGTGAACTGTTTAGATTCCGCCTAGCATTGTAAAAAGAAGGACATCAGTTGTGTCTAGGAGGCTTTCCAAAGGTCTTGAAATTAGCTGTAAACATGGTCTAAGTGCTGTGTTGGGTCTGTGATAATCTCTCGTGTCACTCCCAATTTGATTCTTCAGAGAATTAACTTGCTGTCGAAGTCTTCTCTGCCACAAGCTAAAGGTAAAACCACTGGATTCTCTATGTCTACAGATAATACACTGATTTCTATTCCAAACAGTTTTCAGGGTACTTTGCATTGTAAGAAAGATATTTTATCAGAAACAACTAATGACTGGTGGGTAATACTTCAGCACAGCCCCTTTTTCTGACAGGACTACACACAGGGATGACTTGCAGCAAGATTACCCTAGCACGGTTGCTAGGCAGTGAATGTGCTGCCTAGAAAATATTTGATGCTGACAGCTACTGTAAACTGTTTTGTCAGGAGCAGCTTTACCAGTGCATTAATTCTGCTGCAATAAAGGACCTTCCAAACCAAAGATATTCCAAACACAAACATCATAAAAATCACATTTACACTGAACTTCTGACATATACAATGTAACTTGCATTTCTCAAAAGGAAGATTTGTAAAAGCAGAATTCTCTAAAAGCTGAGTCAACAAGACAGCTGGGTCACTATTGAAAAGGTTGTTCTGCCCCCTGCCCACAGGCTAGAGGCCTGGATCACAGGCACTCACAGCTCTGCTTTCCCAGAACTTTGGAGTGTGCTGCCACTGCTCAAATGAGCATATCTGCTGATGAAAGAAGGATGTAGAATTTTACTTGCAAAATAGTTAAGCACAAATGCACACTTTCTGTGCACTGCTCACTAAGCAGGGTTAACACCTTGAATTCATTTGTCTTCAAACTGCCTCTTCCCTAAGAATTTGTGGATGTCGGTAACTACAGTACTCTCCCTAGAGTCACACTGAGCTCTGGTATCCTTGCAGTTTTTCGGCCTTCTTAAGGAGATGTGGTCTTCCACACAGTAACTGGTGCACCAACTTCCACTTGACACCCTCTAAGGCCCCTGTCTAAACTGGCCACAGAATACTACCAATAATTGTAATGTAGAAAAGTCACATAATCTGCCATTCAGGATTCAACACAGCATAATGCAGTTAAGGCAAAGCTGAATCAGTTCAAATCATGTCTAGCTGCAGATTTTCAGAGGGAGAGCATACCTTAACCTAAAAATGACATAAAAACGTTTTTAATTGACGCTTGAAACAATGGAAGTAAAAGGAAGAGGGGTAGAGTTACAGATAGATTAAGCTGCAGGAACGCGAAGGAGAATGAAGGCCTTTGCACAAACAGCATCAGAATAACTTACAGCTCACAGCTTCTAGTACGGTGAGTAATTCCTGGTATTCAGGAAATTAATCTGAAGATCTTAATTGCAACTGAAACAATTACTCACGATCAGATTACTGTATGTAATAGTCTTTATTACTAATAGATAAAATAGGTACTTCATGTATTAAATATTGACTATGTTGAATGTTCTGATTGTTCTGACGCAATATTCCTGTCCCGGTTTTCGTAGGTTGTCAATTGCCTTCCAGGATCCCAGAGGAGTAAACAACAATGTCCCGGCAAAATTTACCAAGAAACTTGCAGAAAAACTTGGTCACCAGAATTATGAAGGGACTAGACAGAGCTGTCTGAATTGATATGTCAAATCGGGTTTAGGTTTCCAGATCATTTCCACCTTCCCTGTTTTTACAGCACTCAAAAAGCATTTTGTCTGTAAATCACCTCTAGCTTCTCTGCTAACAGCAGGTAGATGAGATCACTAAGTGCAGTAGAAAAATGTTTTCATTAGATTTCTATTCTTTGTAGGTATCTGCTGGAGCAAGATTCCTACAGACAACACTAAGACGACCAATGTGATCTAGCTGTCACACAGCCAGTCCACAGGTATCAGCATATAGTGTTTCCTGGTTTTCTGTAATGGCTAACACTTCCAGTTTGAACTGTTTACTGTGACTGCATTTCAGGAGTTCTCCTAAAATTCAAAGCAAAACAAGGCAAGTTGGCACAAATGCTGGGATAACAAGGGATTTATTCGTCTCTTGGCTACAGTAGGGGTGGCTCAAACTAGGCTTCATTTGGAGAGATGTTCCCCTGCAAGGCAATCTGTCACAATGAATGCAATACACTGGTTTAAACTATGATGTGCATTAGTGCATTTACACTGTTTCAGGAAGTGCTCACTGAAAAAAGCAGAACTCTGGTAATAAAATGTACTAAGACTGTCAAGAAGTTACTAAACATTCTACTACCCAGTTTCAAAACAATATCACTCCAATATGAATTTATATATGAATGTAGATCAAGAACACCATGAAGCATATGAACCAAATAATTTACTGTACTCTGTATGCTGAGAAGGTAAAAATGTGTTTTAAACATGCAAATTAGCAATCTAACCAGATTTTCTTTGGATTTCCCCAGCTAACTCATTCAATATACGCCCTGAAGACCAGACAAAAAATACAGTCTGAGTAGGGGAAACAGTAAACAAGGCAAAGGCTAAACACCTGGTAGATGTTCAAAATCACCTTTTGTTTATTTGATCAAACACACGTATAGTGGTAAATTTGAGACAGAAAAGCTTCAGTTCCAGTGTACAGGACAGGCTGTTTACCTGTCCATACCTCCAAAACTGGCCTCCATCTTGGGAGAGGGGATGTCACATTTACTAATTTCACAATCCTGATAAATCTACCATGATATTAATATTATCTAGTAAAAAGAGGATAACATGCTTTCTCTTTACATATTTTCTAGTATGGAAACATACTAGTGCAGTAGTTTATGTGGCCAGCTCTTCCAGAAATTAGCTCAAGCACCCCATTTAATAGGAAATGTTTCTTCATAAAAAAGGTAAAAGAAAAAGCCCCAAACCAGCAACCACACTTAACAGCATTGTCATTTTTTAAGACAACTTGTTTAATTTTGGTTCCTGCCCCTCTCGAGTATCTGCAGGCTATGAAGGAGTCTAAGATCTTGCTGATCTAATCACACCCACTTCTGCAGTCCCTCGGTTTCATACTAAGAAACTAGTCAGGATCTGATTGCAGACTCTTTATCCTACAAAAAAGAGACTGCGTTGCCAAAGTAAAAGCATATTCTAGGCCACACTGCTAATGACAGAAGGAAATAGGAGTGTGCTAGGGTCATTAATAAGGGGAAAAGGCTGCTACATACAGGAAGATAAAATATGTGGTCTTTTTCCATGGATGAGAGAAACAACAAAAATAAAAACTTCCTGGCTCTGCCTCCAGTCTTGGAACAGGGTCTAGCTTTGTCGCATAGGTCTTTGTGGTAAAGTTAAATCAAAGGAAATGCTGAAGAACTCTACCAAATGTGCTTTCCAAAGGCATATAAAGGAATCTGGTTTTCAGCATAACACAGTTACCTATAGTGCCAAGCAAACACTGCTCCTGCAAAGCAAAGTTTATTAACTGTCAGAGCTTTCATCTAGGAAACTGTCACCTCTCGTGTCTACTACAGAGAGGTCCTGCAGCCCAGTTACAAAGCAACATGTGATTTTGCTCAAACCTGTATGGTGCTATGTTTAAAAGAATGTGTTTCAAAATAACTGTTGAATTCAAAGAAATAAGCTGGCAGGATGAGAAACTGTCAGTATACACCCTAATACGCTGAATGAGCCTCAGATGGCAACTGTCTCATCAAATGCTTTTCTTCAGTAGGCTTTGTGGCTCTCGCATAAAGTTTCATAAAGAACTGCTGCAGAAAGAAAATGATTTAGATCTTGCTTATCAGCCTTCAGATACAAAACCAGCCTCCAAAACATGGGACGAAACACACAGCAAAAGACAAGAAATTTCTCTTTTGAAGCAGTAGAATTGGAGTTAGCTGTGTTGGCAGCAAAATAAAGATGAGACTTTTCTGTGTCAATATGATGTATAACACTGTTTTCACCTTTCTAATGGTGATTTGTGTAATTACATATAAAAGCTGCTGATTTCAAGACAGAAGGCAAGGTATGCAAGCAGAAAAACCACTTGTCCCAAGCTAGGTGTCAGCCTTCAGAAGCCTGAAGTTAACCTTATACTCAAATGGGTTTTAAAAAAACCCAGGCCAATTCCTGGATTGTTTAAAATGAATCCAATAACCTGGATTCGCAGTGTGTCACCACTTTCAGCACTAATCAGAATAAGAGAATTCATCATTGTCATTTCTGCTGTCACATAAGAATATCTTTAAAGAGTTTTCTTTTCAACAGGTAAGTTGGGTACTCCTGAAGGTGGCATTAATACTGAAGTGAATTGATTCTACTACTCAGATCTACAGTGAGTCTATTCTCACACTAATTGTTAAAGTGCTTTTATACTTTGTGAGTAACAGCAAAATGAGAGTAAGGTGGAGCATGGACACAGGAATGTACATGTATAATTACAAACGGATATTCAGAGCTGCACAGAATAACAAGTGATGTTACTTTGTATCGACTGCCTAACACTTGAAAATAAAACTACATGCTTATTCTCAAGAGTATCAATTGCCTTCATCCTTTCATCACTGAAGAAAAAATACACCACATTTTCAGAAAGTGATTGAAAATTAAAGTAGTGGCATTAGTGGAACCTGTCTGATAATTCCATTATCCTTCTTTCTTTCCTAGAAAACTGGAAATTAGTTTCTTTCACTATGGACAAATACCCAGCCATGAGCCTTAAAGTTTATCCATTTGCTATCTAACACACTAGGGCTGCAATGACATTATGTCACTCAGTAGCTTTAGCTTTGCAGGCATGAAAAAAAGTCACAGGTTTAGTGGACATGCTACAGCAAGCAAACATAAGCAGACAACTTTCTGATATACTACAGAGATCAATCAATATGTTGGGGGTCAAACAACTAAAATGGAAAAAACAACCTCAAACCTTCAACCAGTAGTTGGAGCTGTGGAGATCTCAGCTCCATCCACAATCACAAACACTGACAGGTGCTTCCTTAAGCACAAGGCTATGGGAAACTGGTAGGGCTCCACAGCAGAAGAATGAAAGAAAAGCTTCTGGAGTTTGTACAGCACATCCTGGCAGAGGGAGCAAGTTTGGCTTTAGTATTACCCTGTGGGGTTTATAAAACTTACAAAAATTAAACTTTGACCTGCACAGACTCTTCCTATACTTTCATTCCCTTTCATGCATAGAGCTGGATGTATAATTTCTCATTCCCTTCTTTCAAGTGAAATAAAAAAGAGAGAAACCTTACCTGGCCAAATTGCTAGAGATTCAGCTTGGTCTGCTTTTCTTTGATACATGCTCTCCAGTGGACCTGTAAGTAAAGGTGCAAGTTGTCAATTACACCTCCTTGAACAGATAGTGGCATTTTGTTCACTTTAACAATCACTCTACAGTCTCGCAGAACAACCATTTCTAAGGAACAGTTAAAACACACCTAAGAAAATGTCCTGTGTGGACCACTCTTTTTCCCTGAAGCACTTTGTAGGGTGTAAAGATAGTTACTAAATACAGATGATTATGTTTTGCTGCAATGACTGCTACAAATGATCAGAAAATTGAATAGAAATTATAGGTGTAATACATCTGTTGCATGTTTGTTGCCTTTCCAAGTGGGAGTGGAAAAAGCACGTTTTATTTTACTAGTTACCATTTCAGAAGTAACACAACATATGCCCCTAATTAAAGGAATAAATATTGACAGTAACCATTCAAAAATTAAAGTTAATGGATACAGAAAGAACATATTTGAAGACAAAGAGTGTAACTGACAGAAAGAAACTCCAAACCCAGGTACATTTAAAGTAGCCACATCAGCTATTTGAAAGCTATTGAAACACAAGGAGTGTGTGATGTGAATTTGCAACAATGGAAAAAAATTGCCTCTAACAAAATAAATTACACCCATGTCTTAATCTGATCATCCATTTATCCGACAGTGGTAAGAGAAACCAAAGAATCTCTATAATTAGTAATACTTAAAATCAACACTGCTGGAAACCTTGCTTTGAGTCAGAGTAGCTCCACAGAGATCCAGATGACTGTGACAGTGATTATAACTGACCCCAGAAAACTTCTGCAGATAATTCCCAGTGAAGTGAATAAGTATATTTAATGGTTTAACATATTGAGTGCTGGGATACTAAAACATTGAAACAAGAGGGTATACTTCAAATGATGCTATAAAATTCAGAGTTTATAAAAGTTATGAATATTGGGAGAAAAAATGTTACTGATCAATATATTCTTTTTTTCCAGGAGAAGAAACCTGCACTAGCATCTTATGTGTTCACAGTTGAACATTATGAGTGCACATCTGAGGAGCAATAGTAAAGAAATGAAAAGAAACTCAATCTTTCAGCCCTACCACACCTGAAGAGCATTTACTTGATTGCATTAACTGAATCTGCCAGTAGGCTTCACAAGCTCCTGGTGAAATATAAAGTGGGCTCCTTCTGCTCCCTGACTGTGAGGATCAGAGGTCATTAGAGCCTTGCCCCTTCTATAAGCCCTAAACATTCACTAGGGAACAGGTGAAGGTGGCAAAGTAAGAGAAGCTTTTAAGATATACTGGTGAATTGACAGCCCTGTACATGCTTCACAGCAGACTGGAAATTTCCCATGCTATGAACCTGCACAGAGCAAGTGGCCCAATTGCAAAGATAACAAACTGATGTGAACAAACATGCTTTGTTCTCTGTGCAATTTTCTAAATATGAGTTTCAAAATCACTATTTAAAGTTTCTCAAAGGAAAAAAGTTTTCAGATTATGCCAAAAGAGATTGCTGGTCTTCTTTTAAAGCTGTGCTATTACAGGATGGCTTTTACCAGTCAGTTCTAGTGTAATTGTATTCATGATTTGTGTACAAAAGGACACGACCCTTCTCACTGAAGTGGATTAGGAAACTCATATATGGCAGAGTCTACATCCATAGCTACATAAGTAATACAGGCATCTGCATAGTGACTCAAATATCTAAATTGGATTTAGACATCTTACTAAAGTACCAGCCTAAAGGCTACCTCTGTGTCTGCTTGCTTGACAGAAAGTTACCATCGTGGCCAATTTATTTGCCAGACAATCCAGACCACTATGCACTAACAGTGAAAAGTAACCCAGTGTTGGTGCTTGGTATTCCACCACCTTTCAAAAACAAATTCTGAACTTTCAAGGATGTGTTTAGTAGTGTTTTATCGTCTTTTCTGTGGTGGCTGATGCATAAAGACAGTAGAAACTGATGCTGGTCTACACTCATTAGGTCCAAACCTTAAACAAAATAATAATTTTACATTAAACAGTGACTTTTCTAAAATGTTCTTAATTGGCTGTGTTATCTCAGGTATCCCATGTCACCATGCATTTCTGATTAAACAAAACTAGAAGATGGCATGCTTAGAGAAGTATGTACTATGGGACAGTTTATCTGCTAACGCTGCAAACTGGCTAGATAGGATTTAGGAGCAGTCCAGAGTTACCTGACATCTTAGGAAGGCCTGAAGCACCAGAATGTGTGAAGGGGGCTGTACAACTTCCAGGCAAAATACAGCTCTTCTCTGAGTGGTGAATAGGCTGTGGGTGCACAAGGAGTTGGGAGGGGGCATGGCCAGGACAACTGATTCCAACTGACCCAAGGAATATCCCATACCATATGGCATCTTGCTCAGCATATAAAGCTGGGGAAGAAGGAGGAGGGGATGGCATTTGTCTCCCCAAGTAACTGTTACATGTGATAGAGCCAGCCTGTCCTGGAGCTGGCTGAACATCTGTCTGACCATTGGAAGTGGTGGCTGAATTCCCTGGTTTGCGCTGCTTGCATGCATGGATTTTGCTTTCCCCGTTAAACTGCCTTTACCTCAACCCATGAGTTTTTTCACTCTTCTGATTCTCTCCCCAGTCCTGCTGGGAAAGTGAGCCAGTGTCTGTGTGGGGCTCAGCTGCCAGCTGGGGTTAAAACACAATGATAAAACCCAGCAACAATACTGTAAGAACAGGTCTTTATGTAAGTCCTGGTAACTTCTGACCTTCATCTTCTGTCAAGAGTCTATTACGTCAAAACTCCTTTTGCCAGAAATCTCTTAAGACTCTTGAAGACCCGTAGGCAAGCTAGGATCTGTTTTACCACGCCAGAGGAGCTGGCGATACCTTTTTGCGCTCTGGCACCCGTGCGGACTTCAGGAGGAAGGGAGATGAAGTTAGGGCAATTTCCTACTGCATTTACACAGTTCCTGCACCACCGGGGGAGGGCTACTAAATATATATACTGCACGGACTGGCAATGAGATCACTCCAGCCGCCGGAGACACCCAGCCGTGCTGAGCGCTGGACGCCCGTCACCCCTCCGGCAGAAACGCCTGGCCCGGACAGCTGGTGCTCAGCCAGCACCGCGGCGGCTCTGGGACGGACCTGGCCTCCTCGCCACATGGCTGCTCGGAGGGTCTAGAACGGGCTGAGGCGGCAGCTGAGGTGTTTTACTCCCACAGAGGCTGCGGCACGGGCATGGCACTCTCGCACCCTCAGGCCCTCCTTCCCGCCCGGCTGCTGCTCCCTCACGGCAGGGCTGAGGCAGCCGAGGGCGAGGACGGTAAAGGGCAGAACCCCTCAGGGATCCTTCCGCCTTCCCTGTGCCCCCTGGCTCCGTCCCGCAAGACCCGCCAGCTTCCCCGGTGGCGGAGCAGCACAGACCATCCCCCGCTGCTATCACGCAGAAGGAAGGGAAGGGCTGGCCGCGGTGTGGTGGGCCGGGCCGAGCCAAGCCGCTTCCCCTCCAGTCAGCTGCCGCCGGCCGGGCCCTGCTCGTCGCCCGCCTATTGGCCTCCGCGCGGCTCCGCCCGGCCCCCGATATAAGGCGGCGCGGGCGCGGAAGCAGTCGTCGCACTCAGCGGTGGCGTTGGCGGGTGAGCGGTGGGGCTCTAGGGCCATGACGATCGGGACGGGCGGGGGGACGATCGCGTGAAGGGGGAGGCTGGCCGGGTGTTGTGCGGGGCCTGTCATGCGGGGAGGGGAGGGTATGAGCTGCGCCTTGGAGTGGCCCCGAGGTCGAGTCCCAAGGGTTGGGGCAGGAGCTTCGGGAGCAGCGGAGGAATCGCCTGTGCCAGCCCCACTTTAGACAGGAGCCGCCCTTTCCCGGGCGCCGCCGCGGTGGACTCCGCTTTTTGTGTCTGCGGGAGGGGTCTGCTCCCCGCTGGCGGCGGGCTCGGCTCCGGCCCCGGCCCCGCCTCGCTCCCGAGCGGCGCTGGGCCCCCGCAGGCCTCTCTTGGGCCTGGGCGGTTGCTGTGCTCCATCCTCCCGAGCGACCCCCTCCGCGTTCGGGCCCCTTTTCCCTCCCCGAGCTGCCGCGCCGCAGTCACGGGGCGATGGCTCCCGGCTCGTTAGCGGCAGCCCGGGGCTGTGCCCGCCGTCAGTTGGGCTCCTCTCTGCCCGAGAGGCTCGTCCCCGCCGTAAAGCTTAGTGCGAGAAGTTGGGTACGTGCTGCGGAACAAGTCCGGACTGGCCGTTGTGTTGACAGCCCTGGGAGCTCAGGGTAACGTGAGTTGTGCGGAGCGTGTCTAGTTCCTTCCTCTGAGCATCCGCAGTGTTCCGTGGTGTCTCGTGCTCTTCCTTTTCCTGACGTGAATGCAGGTGCAGGCAGTAGATGTTGCTTTTGAATGCACCGAAAGAACTCGGGGCAGCTTGTAAGACTCTTGCCTTAATTAGCAGGCATGTGAAAAGAGTCTCGTTTCCCTGGCTGCCCGTACCAGAAGCTAATGGTTGGATGTCATTATGTAACTCTGGAAAGCCAGGAGCAGACGGGACTTGAGATGTGGAGCTTCTAGAGACCAATGTGATCCCTCTCCACAGGGGAGGAGCAAGGAGGAAGTCTTGCCAGACAAGATCCAAAACCAGTGTGACCTTCACATTTCTAATAAGGTGATTCTGAAACTCCAAGTAGAGGATTCCTAGCCTGAGCTCTTGAGCTACTCAATACAGGTATGTGATAGACTCTTACAGTACTTGCAATCTGAAGATTTGAGCAAAGTATAAAAACTGCTTGAATATCAGAAATGTATCGGTGCTATCTCGCTGCTAAGACAATGCCATTAAAAAAATCCCAAATCACACATTTGGAGAACGTAAATAGAAAATGGCTTTCCTATCTGCAGACTTAATGTTGCCATCTCATCAATTTTTCTAATACATCAAGAAATAAGCTGTGCCACAGCATATAAACATTATGTTAGTTCTGATAACTGAATGTCAGAAGTGACCCTGTTATCTTGTCAGGCTATACCTCTCGTCAGAGCTCCATGTGGATGTGACACTGATGGGTACAAATCTAGAGTCTGATGTGCTTTGCCAACCATACAGCCATAGTCCTAACACTAGAAACCTGTTCTGCATAAACTGGCTGGCTTGCCTGATGGACAGGTACAGTAGAAACCTATTCCAGTTGCTATGCCTGCTCTTGAAATTGCGTCACTGCATCTGGGAAAGTTCCCATACTGCTGTTGTCCTCTCTCTTCATCTTGATGTCTTCTATAAAATATTAAGTTCTGTGTGGCTTAGATTGGTGTGAAGTTTTAAAAGTGATTCTTGACTAAGTGTAAGGTATTCCTACATCTTCCATGGAAACTAACTGCTGTTCCTGTCAATACTGTTAGGTATCTGTTGTCATTCATCTGTTGCTGAAAGACTGTTCATAACTAATTAGGCACGGGAGAGCCTTTTTTAGTTGCCTTTCCTGCTCTTATTTCTTCTAACAGGTATAATAAGGGTTGGGAAAAGATTTGCATTGAAGGTTTTTACTAAACATCTCTGTGCTTTTAAAATAGCTTCAGCCAAACTCCAGTTTCAGCAGGGTCACTTGGTTTTATCAGAAAGAGGTGGTATTAACTGGAGTTAATTAAAAATAACAGTGATCTCACTTGGTTTTAAGTGGTGTAGCCCAAACACCCCAGTATTGCAAAGACCCAAGTCAATGTGGCTGGGTGGTGGGGTGATCTGTATTAGTATTTGCTCTTGAAGCCTCTTCCTATAGCTTTGGCTCCTACATTAGCAGGGTTTCTTTTCAGAAACATGCCTGCAGGCATTGACAATAGTAAGCTTAGCAGTAAATGCCTATAATCATGAAAAACTTGGTTTAGACACTAATGCCAGCCTCGCACTGAATTTGTCCCCTAGCAGTCATCTGCAATTTAAATTGCCTTTCTGTTTGTCCTTTACTTACAGCTTCTCAATTGGATAATAAAGCTTCACAAATGAAGTTTGAGTAGAAGCTAGTATTGGGTAAAAAAAGGAAAAGAAGCAGTTATTTATGGAAAAATTTATAGGTGTTTTCACTGCTTGATTGCTGTAAGGACTGTGATGGACTATTTGCAGTTTCCATCAGGGAATCTGACTAATCTTGCTAATGAGTAAATATGCTTAGATGCTTGCTTTGATAGTAAGTGTGGTGAGAAGGGCTATAGCCCTAGGAACACCACTAAGTATATGTGGCTAGTGTTAGCAATCCCTTTGAAGATAGGTATTCACAGCTTTTAATGTCTTACAGTAAAAGTGATAAACGAAAGCAATGCTGCTCCTGGTATGCTCAGGGGCTTTTTTAGCTCAGGTATGCTTTCAGAGGAAAGTGAGTCTGAAAACTAGCTATAATCCCTTTAGATCAATTTAAGGAGATCTATAGAGTGCAGTATTTATCCCATCAAGTGAGCTCGGAAGACAACTTACTCCTGGTTTCAGTCACTTGCTGATGGAAAAAGTAGCCAAGTTGGAGTTCTGCATCTAGAAAACAACACAAACCAAAGGCCTCTCTGATAGTTCTTACTAGTTGCAACATGCAAATATACTGTGCTAAGGATAGAATTAAGGCTGCAGGAGAGCTTTATAGCGCGTGGCCTAGCAGTGTCAGAATACTGCAGATGTTTGAAACAAAACTATCCAAAGCTAACTAGGTAACAGTGCTACCATCCCAGTTACTATAATGCATTATAGACTGCTTGTTTCTGCAATTGTAAGTCTGTACATATGCTCAATACCTGACTTCATATAGTCAGTGAATGAATATAGAATGAATACAGAGTGCTGACTCCAGGCTCCTTGAGTGGGAAGAATAAGGGGATATGCCTGCAAGAAGGAATGACTTGTACACACTAGCTCATTGATAAATGGAGTTTTAAGTGCTTTGCAAAAGTGACCTTCAATTTTATCTAGTTGTCCTTTTCCTCAAAGGTGAACATCCATTGAATAACCTTTTCAAAGGTATGTAGACTTGCTTCCTCCTACAACTCTTAGCATGAACTATGGTACAAAGATGTAAGGACCTTTACATATGGAAGTTAGAAAGGGCTTCTTGATGCAGCCTGGTTATCTTCTCACTTGCTTCTGTGCCTAGAGGAAGGGAATTTACTGGGCATTACATCCACAGGAAATTGGGTTTTTTTCTGTCCTAGAGGTCAAACTAAAGCAGATCCTTTGAATTCTTAAACAAAAAAGCATTCAGATTATTTTAATGAACAAACATAGATTTGGCAAAGACAGATCTGTAAGAGGAATCTTATGTTGCTGTGTTGCACTCAAACTTGGACTGGGAACTTTAGTAAGAGTAAATAAAATATCATGCATCCTGGAGGTTCTAGTTCTCCATTTCACTTTCTACCTTGACATATCAGTAGGAGAGCTTAACCCAGCTAGAAGTAACTTCCTGGTACAAAGAGGATGAGCATTCATATCTAACATCCTGCCTCAAGGACAGGTCTTGCAACTTTTGTTCTGTTTATTTCTACCACTGTCAACATATCAGTTGCCTTAAAGAGCTCTTCTAGTTGGTGATACAAGTGACTCATTAGACCGGAAGGATGCATCTGGTAATATCCTTCAATTGTGTATGAAATTAGGAGCAAGAGTTCTACAAGGTACTCTGTTAGTTGTTTAATCTGTCCTTTTGTAAAGGATTTATGTGAAACTATTCTAGAAGGAGCTGCCATTTGAGTTGCTGGAGCAGAGGATAAAGAAACAAAGCTATCATACCCAGAGCAATACGCATGTTCTTCCTGGCCAGCTCTGCACCTTGAAACTCTACTTAAGCTCCTGACTGGCATCTGCTATGGAACTTCCTATATGCTAGAAGCATCAGCTGTGTGGGAGCTGCTGATGACTGAAGTCACCTGTTCATGGAGTGCATGTTGCACTGCAAGGTTCTCCCCCATGCCTCCTAAGAAATAAGACTGATGGAGACTTGGGTCTGGTCTTCATACAGTTTAACATCAGGATTTCAGAAAAGTGGAAGGAGGGGTTAAGTTGCCTCACAACTTCAAGCAAGCAGTAGCAGACTTACCAAGCAGTAATTCTGGTGTTAAGCACAAGTGTCCAAGAAGAGTAAATGAAAATTAAGTACTATGCTGCTCTTTACACAAGGACAGCAGGAAGTGCCTGCCTCTCGCAACTCCTCTGAACTGCTCCTGTGCATGCTTTGCTCAGAAAAAGCACTTTCCCAACCAGTGGACTTCCTGATCCAGCTCTGCTCCTTAGGATCCGAAAAGAAATGGGAGTCACAAGAGCCCAGTGTATAACATCAGAAGAGAAAGCCTTAAGACAGAAATATGCACACTTAAAAAAGCCCCATTTCTCCCTCAAATAGTAACTTACAGACCTGCTTGTATTTTCCAGGTCAAACTGAGACCACTGTATTCTGTGGCTATTAGAAAGGGGAGGGAGAAATATATTTTCCTACAGTCCAGATAGAGATCTTTGGTTACCCACACCTAACATCTAGTTCTTGCTTTCAAACTTGTTTCTCAAGACAGCTTGCAAAAGCCTGTGTTGACCTAGCTATTATATTGAGATCTAAACCCTGCTTGCCAAAAGATCTTGCTGACACAGAAGACAGTGGTATGCAAAGTTTCATATTTTATATAGCTGATGCTGTCTACTTACTTGAAGTCTGGCAGTGGGGTGGCTTCTGCAATGCTAGTTTCCAGTATTAAAACCTATTTTCTAGGTGACAGTCACTGTTTAATGTAAGGTTAAGTGCTGCAACAAACTGCTGTAGAGAAACAGCACTAGTAGGTTGTCACTGCTGCTGGCAATTAGGCAAGCTGCAGAAGAGGGCTTAATGTGGATGTGGAGTGCCTGTAGCAGAAGCAAGGTAAACCATCTTTTATGCTGATGCTATTTATGCTAGATCAAACAATGCTGCAGTTCAGACATGTCCTGAGGAAAATGAATTGCATGAAAATCATTCTTAATCACCCTCAGCTGATCACCCGGTGTTGAATAAGCATTGCAGATCCAAGATGATAGCAAATCACACACTTCTCTGGCTACAGTAGGCACATAGCTGTGAGGGGGTGTGGGGTGGTTAGTTTTGTTTACCTTACCTGGGTAAAATTTGGTCTGTAGGATTTGGTTGCCTCTATCAGGTACACTACAGGTTATTGGTTGCTGTAGTTGACATGACTAGAAATGAAGTCAGTGTGTGCAAGTTATGTGTGCAATGGTACTCGTGCTCAATTTCTCTTTAGTGGATGTGTCCTTGAAATGTCTATGTGCATCGGTCTGTCACTCCACAAAACATAAGGGAATAATAAACTTAAGTCTCTAGCTTGAGTTTTGTTGGTAAAGGTACTGCACTTTAATTGCCTTTGACTCGTTCATGCTGAAATGCTGGTGAGATTTTTAGTGCAATGGGTAACACTTGCAATAACCTAATAGTTCTAACTAGTTGGTTAAGATTGACTTCTTTTGTGGGCTTTGTATGAAGACGCTGCCATTGTAGCTGAGACTAGAACAACGATGGTGAGGAAGAGCCTTTCCTGGAAAGGTATGTGGCCCTTGACAGACTGGCATTTTCAGCAGATAGAAGACACTCCTGTTATTCTATTGCCAGTCAGTGACTATGCATCAAGTGAAACACAGACACTGTTCAGCACTTGCAGGTGACCTTAGAGGTATTAGGGACTACATCTGTATTACCTGAAATTGTAGTGTAGAGCCCTACCATGATTCCTGAAGTAGTAGAGAGGTAAGATATGTTCCTGGTTAGGACTGGCTCTGGTCTGAAGTTTTCCATGAGGTAAGAGCGAGGGTAGTAGGAAAGAGAATGCCTAATGAATGCCTTTTTTCTTATGTCCCAGTTGAAGTGGAAGAACGTAAAGCTGACTTTTTAAACAATAGTTCTGAGATTTAAGGCAAGGTTCATGTGTCTCCTTAAATTATGTTCTGAATTTGGAAGGGGCAGAAGGCATTCCCTATGCATTTTTTTTTTTTCTGCCAAAACTGCAGCAGACTAAGGGAGCTGTGGAATTCCTCCTTTCTTGTTTTCCTGCCTGCTGTGCCTCTCTTCTAGTTTCTGCTGCAGTCCTGACACTGTCCCTTGCTCTTGTGGTCTGAAAGCCCACAAGTTATTCCAAGTTAGAACAACAGCAGCTTAAAATAATGATCTTCCCTTTGTGTTTTGGTATTCCTCAATAAATCTAGCTCTGCCTGCTTCTTAACAAAAAATGCATATAAAGCAACATCTGTTTTTATCAGCTCAATGAACAACCAGTTAATTACCACGTAGTTAATCCTTCTAAACAGACCAGTGTTACAGGCAGACTTACAATAGCACTGCAGCTACCTTTGCAATTAGCTTACCACACCTGGAACTGTTAGTATATGGATGTTTGTAAATTAAATTTTAAGAAGGCCCAGACTTCAGACTCTCAAATATACTGTTTCTGTAGGATTCCGTCAGGAAAACTAAAGGTAGCTGAACTGTGACCTTTTAATGGATTTGAGCTCACCCATGATTGAGTATTTGTATTAAATAGTCTTTAATGTCACTATACTAAACTGCATAACTTCCATGCAGTCTATTTTGTGTGTCTTGTGTCATCTTCTGTCTCTCAGTAAAAACTGTTACCTCTTAGCAGGCTTGACGTGCACATCAAGGGCTGAAATAAGTTTAGTTTTTATTTGTTTTAGCTTGATGTGGAAACCTGCATCTTCAAAGGGAGTTTGAAAAAATTGCTTAAAATGAGTAAGAACTGTAGGAGAGTAAGAAGCTCAGAGCACCAACAGCAAGAGGGTCATGTGCCATTGTGAAGGCTACCAACCATGAATATAATGTTGCTGAATATGGTAAAAATGCACAGCTTCATGAAGTGCCTATTTTTTCCACTGCAGGAGTTTGAAGATGCAGCAGGCCTGGTAGCGGGGACAGAAGGACTCTCCTTAAAGAAGTTGTGCGTCTGAAATACTGGCCATGTCTATTACGGATCATAGCCCCACCACTGGAGTGGTGACTGTTATTGTTATTTTGATTGCTATTGCAGCTCTTGGTGCCTTGATACTGGGCTGCTGGTGTTACCTGCGTCTGCAGAGGATCAGCCAGTCTGAAGATGAGGAAAGCATTGTGGGAGAAGGAGAAACCAAAGAGCCCTTCCTTCTGGTGCAGTACTCTGCTAAAGGACCTTGTGTAGAGAGGAAAGCTAAGCTAACTCCAAATGGCACAGAAGTACATAGCTAACTTGGAGCAACACATGTATACGGACTATGCTTATGATGTGCGTAACTGGCAGAAGAATCTCTCCTGTGAAGAACCTGGTCACATGCACACTATTCATCACAAAATACCTTGATGAGGATTACATAAGCTTTGTTAGCAGCTGCATGCACTGAGAAGTTGCACTTTGCATCAACTGTGTATCCCGATTCCTCTGTGACAGGAGCTGACCTACCTGGCATAATGTCCATTGCTGGCAATGGACACAGGGATATATTGGTGTGAGGAGACTACTAATGTTTTTGTTACTTGAATGTTTAGCTGAGCCTATTTTGATGGAGCTACTACTGTAATGTGAACTACTTTACAACTGTGAAGTGTAAGTAAGCTGCCAGAAGCTTTTTGTTTGTGTTCCACAGCATATGGAAATACATGATGCAACTGTACATAACACGAGGACTGCTGAACCACAACTGCAGCTGGGATTCCAGACCTTCAGAACCAAATCTGCAGTTAAAGCTTGCTTCTGCTATTAATTTGAGTGCACAGCCATAAAGTCAGAACTCCTCTTAACAGTTTAGTGAATTGATGCAGAGTACCTTCTTTGAGAATAGGTATAATCATTCAGTAACATGTTGAGGGGGGAAACACAGGAGCTATGAGAAAGTGACTTTGTTTAGTTGCAGCTAGGTAGGTTAAGCTTTTGGCTGCTAGAACTGAGTCTTTTAACCGTGTAGCTACTGCAAGGAAACTGCCATTTTGATGGATACCAGCCTAGGAACTAATGATGGATACTGAACCCTTGGGGCCGGTCCAGAAGGTTTCCAGGAGTTTGAAATGGCAGTAGAGCAGGCTTTTCTCTTCTGTAGGTCTGCATGCTGAAACTGCAGAAGTGGTTACTTAAGTGCAGATAGTATGAAATTTTCCTAGAACTCCTGTTTGTGTACTTAACAGTTACAGTATATGTTAACAGCCTGTTGTAAAAAGGCATTTTAGTCTACAAACAGTTAACTATATAATCCAGTTAACATATCTTGTAGATATCTTGTAGTAGTACAGTTAAATCAAGAGTTAAATTTCAAGCTTTCCTATAAAAACAAATGTTGGTATGGGCAAGGGAGATTGGCTGTTCAGTTTGTAGAAGTTCTTCATTAGCAATGGCAAAGTCTTTACAAACAAGAACACCCCTTCCAGGTCCTGCTTTGTGCTATAGTTAAGCTATCGGAACTCTTAACAAGATGTCTTAAAGAGATTGTCCTGGACCTCAAAGCTTTAGCAGGAGGGGAGGAGAAAGAACAACACTGAGCCACCACTGGCAGCTTATGTATTCTAAAACTCTTAGGGTAGGCACACTTGCTTTGAGGCCACTGACCTGTTTTCTGTGACTTTATACATAGCTTCCTTTGCCTACTAAAACTTTTAAACACTTAATTGCCTAGTAAAGAAAAATCCTGTAAATCTGTTCCCTGAGATAAGTTACGAATAATGAAGTTCTTCAGCTATATAGTCATAGTTAGACTGGCTTCTTGTACATATGGAGTAACACAAGCCTGCAAGTTTGCTTGAAAACTCTTAACTGTATGCAAGACAGTAGCAGCCTAGCCAAAAAGTCTTCTCCCTTTCTTCTGCAGTAAGATGTTGACTTAAAAAGGCAAATGTAGCAGTAAAAATTAACTGAAGGGTATACTCTGAAGAAAAGTTAATGCTGTCAAGAAAGCTCCTGCTGTTGCCTTTTGAGTACAATACAGGGTACAGCTTTTTACCCTGCCACATTCTCTTCTGGAAGATATTAGTCTCGTGAGACTTGCATGTATAGCCAGACTCAAATGCTTAAACTGTCATATTCTAGACCTCTTACAAATCAAGAAGAAAAGGATTAATTCAGTAAGACTCCTTAGTTTTCAGTAGAGAACAGTTTACGCATGGCTGTTGCAAGTTTCAAGACAGTCAAATAACTGGTATACAAAAGTGATACAAAGTGCTGAAGTTCTAAAACAGAACAGTTGTAGCAAGATTAATTTTGTCCATTCAAGTTCACTGATTACACGGATGAAGTATCTCTTAATCAGCAAAGGAAATGCAGTGTAAAGGGTAAACTTCAGAAATCATGGAAAAGTAGAAATCAAAGGACTAATTTCTCTTCTAGCAGCTGTAAGAGAAAGCCAGTGAAAAATAACTGATTCTTAGTCAGAAGTGCTTCACACTGCTGCCCTAAAAATCACAATCTTCAATTTAAATGGCAAAATTTGTAAGTTAGTGCAATAGTAAAGTGCAGAAAGTGTTTTCCATTCTCCTCTTCTCTTTAGATGTGGGTATCTATTAAGTTGTTCAAGTATACAAAAATACTCCATTTGATTTTTGTTTTTCTAGATCATGTGGGGGAAGAAGTCTTTATTTACAATGAATTTCAATAAAATTTGCATAAATACCTACCCACTACTGCATCATTTGATTGTGTAAGTAATCATTCTGTCCTGTTTCCACTATTGTGTTCTGTTTCTGTGGTATCAGTATTACCAATCTTTTTTTCTTCTGTGTCAGTAGCTGTTGAAACTTCAGAATTATCTTCAGAAAGTGTCTGCTCTGACTGAAGGGGTTCTTTAATTTCATCTTGGCTGTGTAGCTTTCCTTCCCTTGATGCTACCAGGATTCTCAGTAAAGTATTCTCTTTAAGGAGGTTTTCTGATGCATCAGCTAATTCTTGAAGCTTTTCAGCCATTGCTAGTAATTCCTGATTCTTCTGGTTATATGTGGCCTGTAACTGCTCGCTGTGAAGCTGCAGAGTCTTGTGCTGTTTTTCCAGTGTGTGTTTTTGCTGCTGTAGTCTATGTTCCTCTCTCCTAGCTTCAGAAAGCTGTGCTTCAAGCTGGTCATGGGCCTGATGAAGAGCACTGATTTCTGATCTTAACTTCTCAATTTCTTTCTCTAAGTGGGAGATATGTCCTTGCTGTAGAACTGTCTCTTTATGTAGGCATTCTTTGGTACAGGGCTCTGACGAAGACAAACTTGAGTGATGTAAAATAAATTTAAGAAGATTAGGAAGATTAACTGAAAAGTCTTCAGGGAACTTCACACTTTGTTCCTTCCTAGAAAGACATAACATGAAAACATTCAGATAGGCAAGCAATGATAAAATTATCTAAGCATCTTCTGTTTTTTTTCATCAAGAATGGCCAATATAGCAGCTATCAGAAACCTGAACTCATGTAATAAAGATAAAGCACACTGTACTTTCTTTCTGTGAACCCTTTTACCTGTACTCCAGTCTGGGTGCTGTAAGCTTCCCTGCACTGCATCAGTATTCAGATGTACAACACTATCTGGGAAATTATTCTTCTGAGCCTATTATATGTCCCATATATGCTGTCCCAGAAGTAGTAGTTTACTGTGTTCCAACAGCAGAAGGGTATTGCAAGGAGCAGAAAAGTACAGTTTGCTTTTAAAGAGTAAGCAGTCACTTTAGTAACAGCAAGGTCCTCTTGCTGTCAAAAACCTAAATCTTTTTACTTGTTCCTCCTGTCTTTATGCCACTGACAGGATGAAGGAAGCAAGACATTAAGTGTAGGTTGAGTTGTTTTGGGGTTTTTTTTCCCCTTTCTGAAGCTCATCATATGGCTGTGAATATGAAGAGGCAGGCCTATTGTTTCTGCAACAGCACAAACTGTTAACCTGGCAAGAGTCCAAGCTACTTCAAAACCAGCAAGTACCAAATTTCTTCTTAAGACTACTAACCACCAAAAGATACCCACAACCTCCAGCTGTGTCAAATGTTGAAGTTACTACCCCTTTTTTGGACCATGTGTCTACTTCTATAGCAAAACCTAGGAGGCTAAACTGTCCTCTGAGGATTAGATGGGAAGTTACCTCCCAACCTTCTCTTTCTGTAACAGCTACATCTTCAACCTTTCACTCAGCATGTTCCAGTTTAACCTAGATGCTTGCCTCCTGACTCTTGGGGTACAGAGTGCCTTATTTTACCTGGGAAGCTAGCTAATAGTTTATCACTTTGTATGGTCTTTAATCCTCACAAAAGTTTATTCTCTTTCATTAGGAAGCCACCAAATCAAAGAAAAGCTTGGTTTACTTTCCTTAGATGGCCAAATTCATACCCAGATGAATTGTATATAGCATGCATCCAGACATGGGTAAATTACACAAACAGAGAAAGGATAAACATAAATTACTGCAAAGCAAGAAAACCAAATTCAACTACAATGCCTAAAGCCTCAAAGTCTACCACTGCTGCTCCTGTACAACACACACCATGGACAACACTTACAGAATCATAGAATAGTTAGGACTGGAAAGGACCTTAAGATCATCAAGTTTCAACTCCCCTGCCAAAGTCCAGGGCACCTCACACTAAACCATGTCACCCAAGGCTTCATCCAACCTGGCCTTGAACACT
>JBCJKH010011411.1:11923-32545 GCA_039877255.1 Loriculus beryllinus | reverse complement strand
CTTGCTGAGGGCGCACTCAATCCCACTGTCCATGTCAGCGACAAAGATGTTGAACAAGACCGGTCCCAACACTGATCCCTGAGGGACACCACTTGTCACTGGTCTCCAGCTGGACACTGAGCCATTGACCACAACTCTTTGTGTGTGGCCAGCCAGCCAGTTCTTTACACACCGAGTGGTCCACCTATCAAATTGATGTCTCTGCAATTTAGAGACAAGGATGTCATGTGGGACAGTGTCGAATGCTTTGCACAAGTCCAGGTAGGTGATGTCAGCTGCTCTACCGCTGTCCATCAGTTCTGTAGCCCCATCATAGAAGGCCCCCAGATTGGTCAGGCAGGATTTCCCCTTAGTGAAGCCGTGCTGGCTGTCACCAAGCACCTCATTGTTTTTCATGTGCCTTAGCACGCAATCACATAACTTCAGGAGCAATTCTTTGATCCACTTGGTCATATATTCATGTTCGGTAGGAAAATACGTTTGTAAAGAGCAACAGAAATTTAATTTACTCAAATATATGCTATAACAAGATGATTTTAAAAATTTGTGGAGTTCTTTAGGCAGATGTTTTAGTCAATGAGGAAAGTATTTATCCACACAGAAGCTATTTTATTGTTTTTCAAAACCCTTTTTAGATGTGATTAACTTTCTGTTTTGCTGTGCACAAAATACGACTGTTACGAAACGTGAAGTAGAAAATGGATTTATCATGCTGGCTGCGTTGTATAATTGTTATACAGAATATGCAGTGCCGTTAATTTGCACAACTGTTCTTATATTTACATACATTAAGAGCATGAGCTGCCACTGATTAGCCAGTACTTTTGCTCAAACCTTAGTTATTCACCTGTAGCTTGTATATACAAAAACATAATAAGATAAAATGTTTTAAAGTTTCATAAAATAGAAATCACAAATAAAAGTTTGTTACCTATCAGAAATGCAGCAGGAGCTCTATTCACAACTCCTTGTTGGGTTTTCTTGCATTGCCACTTTTCTGTCGTAGGAAGGACTTTGAACAGCCAACACTGCACAAAAGAATGGAACAAATAAAACATAAATTGACAGTTTCTATAGTTTTCCCTGATTAGCAATTTTTCTTCCTATCTGAAACTAAATAGACCATAAAATGGAAATTCAGGGATTTTTGACTAAAACTCTACTTCAACACTAGGATATGCAGAAATCAATTAAGTGGTGAAGAACTTTGAAGACATTATAGAAGGTAAGTTGTATTAACATGTTAATGAAAGTTAAAAAAACCTGTCAGGAATGAGTCTGACTTTGGAAAACCAGAGAAACTGGCATGAGAGCACTTGTTCAATAAAATTAGTGCTCAGGAATTTCAGGAACACTTCTGTAAGAGAAGCTTTATTCTAGAAATCAGCGCAACCTCTTCTTATAATAGAAAGAAACAAATCTTCCAAATGCAGTTTGTCTCTGTGACAAACATTACTGCTAAGTCACTAGCTAGAATATAAACAGTTATCTATCTATCTATCTATCTATCTATCTATCTACATACATATGTAGAACCAGCTTTATATATGTCCAGCCCTTAGCTGTAGAGATACACATAACTGTAGTGGTCTTTGGAGGCTGACATTTTGTATTGCAAGATGAAATAAAAACAGAGTTTTCGATTGATTATTTTGGTTCTCAGCTCTGAATTAAAACTGTAAACCCTTTCCCTAATAGCTGGTCTCTTCTTGTTACATTACTCCCATTTACTGGGGCAAAACTGTGCTCAATTGGCAATAAATAGCTCTTGTCTTCCTGGGAACAGACTGGCATGACTCCTTAGTATACTGCAGTCTATGGTCGCATGCAAGAGGTGTGGGCTGATGCCTGGCATTCACAATTCCCTTGTACCCCTTCCCTCCATAACTTAGTGACTTACTAGAGAGGCTGTAGTCAATAGTGTTCTTTTAAAAAGATAGCTTTATTTAAAATAATTCACAGCATGCCTTATTCTTCCACATTTTAGACAATGTTAATGCCATCCGTGTATAAAAAGCCTGTAGTGTCGAGATTACGCTGTTAAAGTAATCCTGTCAGAATCACCGCATGCTCAGTTTGAAGGTACAGAGACAAACTTAGGGTCCCTGAAATCACCTCTGGGGTTGCCACCACAGCTGCATTTCTCATAAGAACAAAGCCAGCACTAACAAGTCAACATAAACTGATTTACCTCCTTTCAGGCACAGCCCAGTTTTGCAAAAGGACTAGAATTAACCATGCTCAGATGATTTTGAGCATTAATAAAGCATCTCTCAGTGCTTGGGCATGAACTGCCACAATCTTGCCCTGCTTACATGCTCTGGACCGGATCCTACGGTGTATTCCAAGCTGAAGCTGCATTTGATACTGTTATTTGAAGCAGGGTGATACCACGTATCCGCCCGCTGTTTCCGAGCGGAGCACTGTGGGTTTACCTCACCTGCAGCAGAGGGAGCTCGCTGTCCCTCAGGTGTACACAGCTTTGGGCGGGAAGGGCCTCAAGGGCGCCAGGCCCTCCAGTCACGGCGCGGGCTGAGGAGGAGGCGGGCATAGGGCTCCGGTGACACGGGAACGTTTCCATGGCCGCGCTCAGCGCACGGTGCTTTTCCGCCTCAAGAGGACCAGCGGAACCGGGAGCTGCGGACACGCTCGGGCGGGGGCGGCGGCACCGCACCTCACCGCGCGGGGGCGCTGCCCGCCGCAGTGCGCTCATTCGGCATCGCGGCTCCGCCGGTCCGGGGCTGCCCGCCACGCCCCGGCTTTCGCCTCGGCGGTCGCTTCACCGTCAGCCAAAGAACGAGCAGCACCGCGCAACCGCTCCGCGCTCTCCACTCGCCCCTTGCGCGCAGCTCCGCCCCCCGTGAGGCTCCGGGCTGCCCCCGCCCCGTCAGCTGACTGCCGGGGCCGCGCCCGGCGGTGTTCACGCCGCCCCCTCCTCTCGCCGCTCTCCGGTACCGGTGGGCCGCTGTGCGCACGCAGCGGAGCCCGCCTGCAACATGGTGCTGGAGTCGGTGGTGGCGGATCTGCTGAACCGCTTCCTGGGCGACTATGTGGAGAACCTGAACAAGTCTCAGCTCAAGCTGGGCATATGGGGGGGTAAGGAGCCCCTTCGCTCTCCAGCCCGTAGCTTCCGTGGCGCAGCGGGGCCGCTGCTGTCGCTGAGGAGGGGGGTGGTGGGAGGGAAACGGATTTCGTTGGCCGCGGTCCCCCCGTGAGGGGTTGGCGGGCTGAGGCACCGCCGTCCCCTCTGCGGGGCGGTCGGTCTGTACTTTGCCTCCCCCAGTGAGGAGGGGACGAGCTGTGGAGCCGCGGCCCCCCGTGACCGGCGGGAGGGTAGCGTGTGGCCGCAGGCTCGCCTCGCTGTGGCAGACGGCCGGTCCCGCTGTGCCCCTGGCCGCTGCACCTTGCCTTTTTCCCGCCCTCCCTCCTCGTGAGGGTCCATAGGTCAGGTCGGCCTATGGCGGCTCCCCCCTTCCGCCACCGCGACCTCTGCCCGGCCGCGGCCGCAGGGTCCGGCTGTTGCTGCGAGGAAAGCTGCAGGATAGATCCGAGCACAGTGACAGGGCTCCTGCAGCTTGCAGGGGGAGAAAGAGCGAAGTTGGAGTCCCAGCTGTGGCAGTCTCTGAGCCGAGGTGTGGTGCACATCGCTGCCCTCCGAGTGCTCTGAGGCGGGAATCTGTCGGCAAGGGGAACAAAAAAAGCCATTTTTTCTCTTCCCTTTCTTGAGAATACACTGGCTGGAAGCACAAGTGTGCTCTGGAGTCTGCCTGTGGCATGGTGGAGCATGGGAATCCACTTTCTACATGGCGGCCCCAGGAGGAGAGCGGGTCTTGGTTGTGGTGCCTGCGAAGCTGTGTCTCACCTGCCAAAATAATGTGCATTAAACAGGAGTGACGGTGCAATAGTGTGGAGTAGCAATGCTCAGTGGGCGCACCCACACGTCAGTTTGATGCCCTGCAGGCATGCGAAGAAACAGTTGAATTACTGATAAAGTTTGACATGGTTTAGTGATGGACTTAGCAGTCCTAGGGTAAAGATTGGACTTGATGATCTTGAAAGTCTTTTCCAACCTGGTTGATTCTATGATTCTATACTGTCTAGAGAAGTCTGGGTATTTTAGATGCCTTCCATACTTAAAGACTTTTCTTGTCATCTTATTTTTGATTTTGCCATGGTAGCAAGTATTCTAACATTTATAAAATAACAATATCTCTGTTATGGAATATAGCTCTGAGGAATCTGGCATTAAAACCTTAAGAGCTAGATGTGCTTCTCTCAAGTGTAATCTATGTGCCAGCATTCCCTTTGGAAATCCTATTATGCTGCCAATGACAGTTAATGTGTTTGTGAAAATAGGAGTGTGTTTTTGTGGGTCTATGATTCATGATTTTTTTATGTAAAATCAAAAACAAGATACAGTTTTCCTAGTCCACGCTACCTTGATAGTACATTTGCAATGAATACTAAGAAGCATTTCCTATTATTGTTGGTGTATTTAATGGAACGGAAACGTGCAGACATCTAAGGCATCTGTAATCTCTTCTTCCATGAAATTTTGTCTGAATAATCAGTGTTTAATAACTCTTAACAAATTAGACTTTTTATGTGCTATTCTGTATCTGGGCTGAGTTTTTCAGATTTTAATAATGTGTACTTGCAAAGGTTGTAGTCGTGTTTTTTGTTTCAATTTCTGTAATAGTTGAAGTCACTTGTTCTGTACCTTTTCTCCTAAATAGGTAATGTGGCACTTGACAATTTACAGATAAAGGAGAATGCACTAGTAAGTATTCTAATAATTTTTAAATTGGTTTTTTGGGTCTAAAGGTGAAGACATAGGATATTATTGTAGTCTCATGTTACACAGTATGCGTTCTTTACTGGTCATTGGAAGTAACTCCTTGCTTAACTGCTTCTAATTTTGCTCATTACTTGAACAGAGAAAGAAAAGAAGCTATGGTTAAAAGGAAAACTGTACTCCTTTAGAAGAGAAGTTAGCAATAGGATTTTGAAGTTTTTCCGTGTGATGCATGCATGCAGATAGAACCTGTTCTAGTATTTGAGGCTTGAAATGATAAGATATTTAAAAGCATGCATGAAAAGGATCATGGCCAGCAGGTTGAGAAGAGAGGGTTCTCCTCCTTGGCTCTCATGAGGACTCCCATGCAGTCCTGCATCTAGTTCTGGGGCAACACCGCAAGAGAGCTGCTGGAGGGGGTCCAGCAGAGGCCACTAAGATGCTGCAAGGGCTGGAGCAACTCTGCTCTGGAGCCAGGCTGGGGGAGCTGGGCTGGTTCAGCCTGGAGAAGAGAAGGCTCTTGGGAAGATCTTTTTTCCTCACTTTTATGCTCACACAGTAGATGTTTGTTTGTTTGTGAACGATTTACTAGATCTAATGGGCTGGCATAGGCCTATGTATGCCCTTTTTTTTTTTTTTCCCCAGCTTTGCTTTAATAAATGCATTTTTCAAGGCACAATTTGCAAATTGATTGATCTTCTGAAAATTGAAGTAATCTGAAAGGCAGTGGTTCATTCCTTTCTCAGTTACTGGTATGGGAATGAAGGGAGAAGAAGTTAATCCTTCTACATCAGTTAATGGGATTGAAGTTTATGCTTATGACGTTCCATGTAAATTGATGTATATTAAAAATGGCAGGCAATAAGATGTGTACTCTGTGAAAGTAAATATGGTTATTCAAATGCTCCATTCAATATAGGAATGGAGTGAAGGAAAAACAAGAAATAAATTGCATTAAGTACTCATATTCTTGCCTGAAAAAAGAACTTGACTGATTTTAATGTTCTTTAATTGAGCTAATAAACACCTGTATGACTGAGAGAATCTCACTTCAGTTTTCAGTGTGCTTCAGATTTCAATAAAGAGAAGTATTACTCTTCTGTGAACTGAAAACCTGTTGGGTCTTTGTGTGGCCTAACCACTGTTTTCTCTTCATTGTTCTGTAGTTTCATATTTTACCTGCCCTTTTCATCCATTCCAGATAACGTTGTTGCATTTGAAAAGTTTTGACACAAATAGCTTCATAATCTGGTAGTTAAAAAAAGGAAGGAAGGAAGAAAGTGTTATCTGCTTTGTACATGTCTTTCCTTCTTGTGATTGTTGATTATGCATCTAGGAGTTCTGACTTACAGAAGTGTAGAGTCATTTGTGTGACTGACAAGAGCTGAGAAAGAGCTGAGGAAAATTCAAGAACTAAAACTAAAGGATATTTCTGACTGCTTTCCAATTGCAGTTTGTTAGATTTCTATGCAAAAGTAATTAAGGGTGGGTTGATGTTGAACACCATTTTTAGAGAAGTACCTATACCTTCATGAAAAAGAGGAGATTAAAGGAATATGATATGGTGACACTTCTTCTGTCCTAGTTTGCCTGTCTGCTGCTGTCTGGAGTGGTTTTGTTTTCCTTTTGAGGTTTTCCATTAGAAAATTCCTAACTTTTAGGGTTTTTTTATGTAGATACTGGACTTTACAAATGTGACAGAAGAAATTCCTAAGGAAAGGGGAGATGGGCAAATTGCTAGTTTTAGTGATATGTTCGCTGAAAGTGGCTTTTTTTCCTTGGTTGTAATAAAAGAGCATTTAATTAAAATGGAAGTTTCTTAGACCTTTCTAAGAATTTAGCCTTCAGCTCATGCAAAATCATCTCAATAAGATTAGTGTAAGATTTCTAAAATCAAATTGTACAAAATTATTTTACAAATGAATTCTTATTAATCTTGAGAAAGTAACCATTTAACTATTTTTTCCCCCCAAACATGTTAGAAAAAGAGTTTGTTGGCACATTGCTGAAGTGTCATTCTGTGAAATATGTACTTCTCTCTTTTGAGGCTTTTGTTCCATGTGACTTCACTTATAAAAATACAGGAGTATAATGGGGTAGTTGCTGTTAATGTTCCTTTTTTACTTTGTCAAAAACTTATGATAGTAATGAATTCTTTCCAATGGATTTCTTCAGCTTTAGCCTTTTATTTTTTCAATTATAATGAAAAATGGCTGATGACAGAATATGATCTAGGCTCTTTAGAAACTTGTTATGTATTTCTGAGCTTATATCGTTAGTCATTACCATCAAAAAACTTAAAATCTGAGCTTCATTTGTCAGTTTGTATCCAGTATCCAGTTGGTCACAGCTTTTAAAATCTTCAGAGCTCATATTGCATGTTTCTTCTTGGTTATAGTCTTGAACTATTTTCTGTAAATCATCTTTTTGTTGTGTTAACATCAACCCCCGTTGCTCCCATGGTTTTTCATTTATGGGCCATTAATACAATACTAAATGAAGTAGATTTAGTTGGTGGAGTAGTCTTCTGCTTCTGACTTGATTAAAAGCAGAGATCTTTCTTTGTTCTCACAATTTGTTTCAACCTTTTCTTAATGTCTGTTCTTACCACTAAAAAGAAAGTTTGGAGATCAAACTATTTTAAGTGAGTCTGTTGGCTCTTTCTCTTCTGATATGTTTCAGTAAAAAATAAAAAACTGAGAAGAAAGCTTCCAGTTAAGTTTATTGACCAGATTTTTAACACGTAGCAGCTGGCAAGCAGAACTATTTGGGAGGTATTGAAGAGTAGTTGTCACCATCAGAAATCTAAAACTTTATGGAAGTTTCTAGAACTATGCACTTATAAGCAGAACATGGTTAAAATATTCCATTGGTCTTGCATTTCAGCTGTTTCTTCAAGGTACCAAAAAGAATAATCTATGGAAATGTCACACATTTAATCACTCTTAATTGAAAACGTTGATGAGAGGCTCCTAAGTGCAGCTCAGAATGCTTTTTAAAACCTTTGCAAATCTGGCAGAAATGTTAATTTCTTTTTTGGAGCAGGCATGTTAAACGATTTTAAGTTGTTGGAAAACTGGTCAAGGTTGTTTTCTAGTGCAAGGGAAGAGAAAAGTGATTAGTATCTGTCTCTTTTTGGGAAAATGGGTTTGCTTTTTATAATCTTTGAGGTTAACATTTATCCTCAGGTCTTTAAACTGGTTAACTTGTTTGAAAAGAATACTGAAGTGGTAGACATTTCTGGAAGCTTAATGCTTTAACTTACCTCTTAATCTTTCCACTTATTTTCTCCTGCTTCCTCTTTACTTTGTCCTTCTTTTTATGTTCTTGATATTCCTATGGTTACATTCCTGCTTTTGCTGAAAGGAGAGATTCTTTGAGAGATATAAATTGATGGTAATTGATAGCAATAATAGCATGTTTCTCATTTGTGAGCCTATCCTGGTGTTTGGTAGGCATTTTGTAGAGACTTTCTCAGTACTGCTAGCAAGACTTTTATATGTTTGTAAATACTAAATGCTGTTATTAAAAAGACCTATGTGGCAAATTAATAAAAAATATAAAATGCAAAATCGTGTGTATGGGTAAAATTTTACTCTTTAGTAACCTTTGGAGTGAAAATATTGTCATACTTGGAGAGAATTGCCAAAAATCTGTAAATTCTTTATTTTGAGGCTTTCTACAAGCCTTAATCAAATTTATGGATTCCTGAGTTCATGTGAGTATTGCTGAATAGTTAGATCTGTTATTTGTAGAACTGTTTCTGTTCTACATCTTTAGTTCTGGGTGAATAGTTGTAACAGAAGATAATAATTTTGCTGTATAAACCAGCTCATCTTTAAAATACATGGATCTCTTCAATGTTTCTTCTTTTTTATTTTTTTGTTTGTCTGTACAGAGTGAACTGGATATACCTTTTAGAATAAAAGTTGGTCAGATAGGTAAGTTTTTGCTTCAATGTAATTATTGAAATGGAAACATTAGTATAGGTCTAAAGGTCAGTCCTGCCTCTGACCTGAGTCCTGCTTCTTTCATTAAGCTTTCTTAAATGGTCTCGTATGTACTGTTGAAACATGCTGAAGTCCAATGTAACTGCCCTGGATAAATCATAAAATGTTATCTGGCAAACCCTGTTTGTGTAACTTTACCAGCTGCTATGAAAAACCTGTCTGAGAGGTTTTTTCCAGGTACATGGTCGATCAAGAGAGCTGTTCAGCATGGGCAGAATGCGTGTGACTCTTTAAAGGACAGATAAGAAATATGAAGAATTTAAGTGAGATTTCTGAGACTGGCAAACATGTCAAGGGTTTAGGGACTTTCAGATGTATGTCTTTTTTAAAGAAATCTTTCCCTGCATTGCTTTTTCACATGAAATATATGTTGGAGATGAATGTGTGTTGTATTTCTACTTCCCTGGGAAAATCATTCATCCCAGTGGATTGAACTCTAGTCTCAGGTTTTGAGCTGAAGTCTTCTGACTCAAACTGTATTTTCTTGGTGATAGCTGTGGTTTATATTTGCTCTGCATGTTTTTTATCACTTCAAGGACTTTATTTAGGCCCATATGGTTTCTGCTTACTTCCTGTTTAGGACATCAAGATACAGGGCTAATGCACTTTGATGCCTGAGGTGTTGTTTGGACTAAGCACAGTGTAGACTTTTGTTTTGATTAACTGTATCTGCTTTTTTTAGATAAACTTACTCTGAAGATTCCTTGGAAAAATCTCTATGGTGAGGCAGTTGTTGCAACTCTGGAAGGCTTGTATCTTCTGATAGTTCCTGGAGCAAGTACGTAAATTTTTCAACATGATTTAATGGAAAAGAAAAATATCTAAGGGTACCCTGTAGGTGCATATACATAACAGCAAGTAGTTCATGTAAGATGTCATTTATATGTTCTGTTCCCTCAGGGAAATTTATATACAAACGCTTTTTCTATGCAGAAGTTAGTGGAAGAGGGGTGGGAGAAAACAGCACCTGTTGCTTTTATGTAAATCCTTGGTTGTATCCATTCCAAGTTTAAGACAACAGCCAGATTTCTTGTGAAGTGTGCTTATTCTGAATCCACTTTTCTGGCATGGCTTGGATCTTTTACCTGTTGCATGGTACAGTTCATCTGCTTCTAACTGAGAGCAGTTGAAAGTAGTAATTCCATTAGAACTGTTTCTAGGGAGAGGGAAGAGGATCAGAGAGCTGGATTAGTTTTCTCTGAAATCGAAACCTCTGGTGTATTAAGAAAACTTGCAAGTTTCTAGAGTGTTAAATATGCGTGTAGTAGAACTTACAAACCTGCAGGATATTGCACAGATCACACTGAAAGGCCTGAATTTCCAGGGAAAGGTTCTCTTACGAATTAATGTTAGACTGTTGGTATGTAAAAATTAACTATTTTAGAGTCTGGGTGCAGCTTTCAGCAATTAAACATAGAATAGCCTTTATCTTGAAGGTTTTTTGCAACATCATGTTGAATATATGGCGTGCATTTCTTGATTATACATTTATGTAACTTGAAATTTAGGATTAAAGCTGTCACAACTTGGCTTACAGGCATTAAATATGATGCAGAGAAGGAGGAAAAATACTTACAGGATAATAAACAAAAGGAACTGGCAAGAATTGAGGAAGCCTTGCAGAAAGCAGCAGAGAAAGGTACTGAGTTACTAAGACAAATATCGACTGGAATTTGAAGACTTAATGTGCTATGAAAGGAAAGTTCTTTTTTGTGATTGACATAATAAATTTTGTTTTTTCAAGTGTCTGGCTAATCTTACTGCAGTGCTTAAAAAACCTTTTTCCTGTAAGGCTTAAAAGAAACGTTATTTATTTACTTTTACCACTCATTTATCCAGTCAGCTTCCATTGGAAATGGGAATTTGATAGTCTGGTATGTCTTTGTTTTTTCTTTTCCTTTTTTTCTTAAAGCTATAGGGAAACAGGACCAAAGATGGAAATTGCATTACATGAGGCTGATGTTATATTGCTTTAGAGCTTTGGTAATAGATATTTAATAATATCTTTTAGAGGTGTTCTTGGCTTAAAGAAAAATCTAAGTATAGTGGTAAAGTTTGCAAGAATATTACTTTCATATCAGTTTCTGCTGTCCTTTTATGATATACTACATTTTGACTGGTTTGAGAAATGGTACTATCTTGAGCAGGAAATAATTCATGACACAAGAACACAACTTAACATGAGTATAAGAAAATTTTGACCTAGGTCATTAAAAAATTTTAAACTTTCAATTATAAGTTAAAATAATTGATAATTTCACTCCAGTTAGCCTGATTTGTGGTGGGGTTATTCTTTGTCATAACAAGTATCTGTAGCAGTTACGGTATATAACAGGCTTCTTTGGACAGAAATCAAGCTCAAAACTAATGACAGGTAACTGCATATGATAGAGGAAAAAGTACTGAAGCTTTTGTCTGAAGTGAGACCTGTTGGGTGGTATAATGGTTCTTAAGATGCATCTTTACGATTCATGTAATGCTGCAAATTATTTGCCCTGGAAAAGTTACTGAAGATGAAATGAAGCTTGGAATACTTAAAAAAGATAGTTTAGTTGTAGTCTCTTCATTTATTTACTGCCTTGTTTCTGCTTTGCTAGTTGATTTGCATTTGCAGTTTACTTCAAATAGCAATGTGGCAATCTGCTTACATAATCATTGCTTTATTTCTTGTCTTCAATGTGCCAGAAACTGTATGAGAGCTAAGACAGCTTAAGTCGATGAGTTTTGCAGCCATACTTTATACTGGGGCAAAGGAATGTTCATAGGAGTTTAACCTTGGTTATGTAGGACATGGATTCTGTAAAGTACCAATGCTTCAGCCATTATTCTTTGCACTAGTAGCAGTGGGATTAAGAGATAACGAGAGAAGTTTAGCCTAATAAATACTGCTGGAGGAATTCCAGTTTCGGAATTTCATAAAGTTAACAGTGAGCCTGTGCACCTGTGACTAACTGTCTTTTTTGAAAGAAACTTACTGCATTCAGCATTTGTAAGGCTTTTAATTTTCTTTTTTTATTGGGGGGGGAATCATATAAAATGATGCCTCAGGAGCTCAGCTCCTCGTATAAAGAACTAGAATTAGATTCAGTCACGTTTTGCAGTTTTAAACTTTAAGCCTTATGAAGGAAAAGCTAGAGGAACATTCAAATTGAAATCTTCTGAACTCTGGTTATCCTCTCAGTCATGCTGCAAGCAAGATCCTTATGGGTCCTTCTCAACTTGAGATATTCTGTGATATCTCGGTGGTAGATATTTGTATGTCTGGTGTACTAGAATACTGTACTTAGTAGGAGTAGTTGTATAGTTCTTTCATGAGCAGATCCCTTGCTTTTGCAGAAGTCTTAGGACCTGAGTTGTTCTGCAGCACCATAAACTTAAGAAATTCAGCTCTTCCTGTACACTTTTAAGAGCACAATAGTTGGTGAAAACCTAGGAAATACATTCAGTAGAAAGTTGTCAGTGTCCATGAATTCTCAGCAGTATTTGCTTTTCTGATTAGTTCTCAGCTTACTTTAGTGTGTTTAGAACCTTGTATCAGCACCTGCATTTATTTGAGTTTTCTTGCATAAACAGTCCTGGGGATATTTTCTTTAGACGTGCTGTTCAAATATTGAGCAAAATATTCATGTCACTCTCTGTTTAGTGTAGTGTGATGACAAGCTCTGCAGACCTGAGCTGGCAAAACATTATTTTTTGTTTTCTGAGTTATTAAAATCTGTCATTATGAAAAGTCATATGTGGAGACCAAAGCTTGCAGCAGTTTTCTTTTGCTTGTTATGAGTAAAATGAAAATTGCATAATTTGTCTATGTAGATAATGTGTGAGACTTGATATTCTGAAGTGACTGGCTGTCAGGTACTGTACTGGAAATACTAATGTGTCATACGAGTTTTAAAAACTTAATATTAAATTGGGAACTGCTTTCCTTCTTTTAAACAAAATGCATTTTTTTGGTTATTTGCTGCCATGTGGACCAAGGCACTCATTCACAAGATTCCTTGTATGGGTTGGAGAGTCTGATTTACAAGGACACCAAGCCTGGTGGGTATGCATGGTTAGTTACATTTTGCACATAAAAACAACCCCTCCCAAAGCACCCACATTGAAATGAGGAAATGATACTCGTTTGGTCATCATCCACATATTGGTGGTTCTAGTAATAAGATCTTAATGACTGTGGATTCAAGAGGCAACTTGTAATGACAAGTCCTGTCTTAATTGAATGGCTGTTGAAAAAGACTCAGAGGCCATTTAGAAGGATTCCATTAGCCAGATCGAGGTCAAGAATGTTATAAAATGCTAACAACATTCTACTGCAGTTTTAGAACAACTATCTGAAGGTGTTTTGAGGATAGAGGGTAATTACCGTTGCAGTGTCTGGGCTTAAGACATTGGAAGTTCAGTCTGTCTTGAAGCCGTGGACAAGCAAAATCAACCATAGCATATTGAGGGCATTTAGCATGCTTTTCACTGGTTCTGTTTATTTGGATTGCTCTGAAGTTAGACAAGTAAAGATTTTTCCATTGAAATTCAGAGGAACTGTTACTGTGTTGTGTCTGCTGTACTTCTGTCTTGAGACAAGTTTTCAGAAATTTATTCTTAGCCCATGTTATTTAGTGGCCTTGTATCTGAGTGCAGGTTTAGAACACAAGTAAACCCATGCAGTTCGTTTCTCTATAGTAATGGCTTAGGGTAGTCAAGAGGAAAATCATGGTGCCTTGGTTTTGTCATACATGGGAGTGAAGGTCTTAGAAATGTAAAATCAACAGTAGGTACAGGACGCAGTTTTTCACAGATATCATTTATAGAGGATTATGTGTAATGTTGAAAGGAGCTATGCAGAAGAAAATGTTTCTCTTTGGCTTAGTTTCTCTTTATAGGGTGATCACCTTATTTGCAAGACAGGTTGAAGTCTTGGCAGGCACTTTCTTCTTTGTTTGAACAGGCATGCCAGTTACATAAAGATAAAGCTGTTGCCCAGACATAGACTTTTGCACTTGCTTCCTTCTTGTTTTAGTGGGATACACCCTTACCATGCTACAACCTCCTAAAGTTAAGCACCAGCAGCCCTATTGCCCAGTCCTTTTACCCCCTATATGGCCAGAAACATAGAAATGTGTAGAAATACGAATATTAGTCTAATTTCTGAAATGGTTGTGACTGTATGGGTTGTAATTTGTGTGTAAATAACATATTTGGTTTCATATAAAGCTTTTAAAGAGCCATCATTTTTGTATGCCTTTTCTGCAGTTACTGTATTGTTCTTTCACATTGCTTTGATACTATACTGATGATTTGCATGAGGGTCGTATTGAAGAGTGCTTGTTGAGTTTCCATGTACATCTCAAATATTTTAACTGGGAGGTTGTGCCCTTGTATGGTAGAGGCCTCTTTTGGATGTTAACTTCCATGGTTTGGTTTTTTTTTTCCCTCCACATGTGTATGTTATTAACTGTTCAGTTATGACAATTACTCCTTTGCCTGAGGGCATTAAATAAAAACCAAACACTTAAATCACTGAAAAACTTCCTCCCCAGGCTTTCTAATAAGCAATCATGGCTCAGTTTTTATCTCTCTTTTGACCATATGTGATCTGGAATTGTGTTAAGCAATGCACTCATGAAGAAGTCTGGGTATGTGTTTGCTGATAAGCCTGGTGATTATTTGTAATTCCTTGAACCCTTGATACATTACATTTAAATGGCTTGACCTTATAATTGGCAAGATGATTGATCCAGTAGAAATCTGGATACTTAATCTAAAGTTTTTACTGGTCACTTAGTTTACCTGGGCTTTGAACTTCAGTGACTTGGGGGGGGGCGGCGGAAAGTGCAGGTGAGGACCGGGCGGGGCTCGGGGGGGCCGCGAAGCGCCCGGGTCCTGGCGCGGCCTGGTCCGGCTGGAGGAGGGTGGCGAGGCGGAGCGCGGCCCGGGAGACGGGCAGTGACGGCGGGCAGGTTGCGGAGAGCGGAGGTAGTGCGCCGGGCCAGGCAGGGTTTCCCTTGGGGGTTTCTGTGGCAACGCAGTCGCCTCCTTCCCTTTCCCAACAACACTGAGGTAAAGGGGGGACCAAGCCCGCATTCTCCCCAGCACCTCCTCCCCATCGCCGCTATGACTCCACTAGCGTCCTGTGAGGAGGGGGGGTGGCTGCCTTTGGTACGGCGGCCTGGCCGGCTGACGGGGAAGAGGTGTAGTTCGCTCCCTCCCGTCTGCATTTTCCAGCTCCGCGCAGTGCTGCTTGGAGGAAGAGCGGGGCCGGAGCTGTCTGGTGGGTGTAAAAACTTTCTCAGCTCACCCGAGAGACGATCAGACCTCGTGATGTAGCTCCTGTGTAACTATGAGTATACTGTTGTAGCCGTGGTGGAGACTGGAATTACTGAAGTGTATGTAAGAAGTCAAAAGTGCTTAGCATTAAAAGTCATGAAAATTGTTTTATTACGGTTCTTAACTTTTTTATTCTTTTTTGTGATACTACCAGCACTTTAAACAGTTTCACATTTTTCATTATGGAAAAGATTTAATGCTTTGTCAGTGCTCAGAGCTGCCTACCTCTAATGGCAAATGCAAGTCTCATCTGTATCTGCCTGCTGTTCATGGGAGAAATATTGATTAAGCCTGAAATAACATTAGAATCCTTCCAGACAGAGGTGAGCTTGGTTTCTGAACGCATCTTTTGCGGTTTATCACACGGAGGAAATGTGCACTTCTTCGTAGCCTTTAGTGCCTTTCATGGTTAAGGTAAGCATTCGATCAGTGCTGTATAAAGGATTCCCTTGCCCTGCTGAGAAAACCCTTTGACATTCTTTAAAATACAAAGAATCCAAAATATACCAGCCTTTAACTGACTTCATTGCCTGTGCTATATACAAGTTTTTGAGGTTGCTGTCATAAGGAGGGGGATTTTATGATAACCAGACCTTTCTTTGATGTAGTCTTATTTCCTTATGAAGTATCATTTCCCTGACAGCAGCATGCATCAAAGAGTATGTTGTTTCCTTTTTTACTACTATATTCCTTTTGCAAATATTACTTAGGTCAATATGTTGTATTTACAGGTAGTTTTGTGTTAGTTTATGATGTTATTTTCCATTTTTATTGTTATGAGATTTTTTTTTTTCCCACTTCAGGTACTGCTGTGTCTCATGCAGTACATTGTAAGTCTTGATCTACAGAGAATAAACTTTATAAGCATATATAAACCCTTGAGTAGAAACTAGGTATTTTCTTGTGCTCTTGTTGTTTCGCCTACTTTGTTAGAGACAGGATTTTGTTCACATAATGGAATTCTAAGTGGCTGTTATAGCCCTCAGCCACAGATGAACACTTAAAACCACTAATGATTTGGTTTGTTTCCTAATGGCTAACCATTTAGGGTGCTGCTACATGAAGTTTCAGGGTTGGGGTGGGAGAGGGAAAAGATTTCCCCCAAACTTATGAAGCTAAGGGAAGAAGCTTTTTTAAAAACTACCTCTGAGACATGGAGGAACTCGATTCCTTACATGGCAGGAGAGCTGATTGAAGATTATGGAAATCAGAACTGTTATTATCTTTGATGCACCTGTTTTACTGGTAAGCGGAACCATCCAAAATCATCATTTTAAGGTGCTTCTGTATATAATTTACGTTTATAAGGGTTAAATCAGAATAGATGTTTTATGCCTCAAAATAAATTACATAAAAACATGTAAGAAGTTTAATTATTTACATGTAAGTCAGGCATTTGAAATGTTCAGCAGCAGGCTCTTAGAGTTTTATAAGTTTAGCGATGTATGTCTGAAGCCTGCAGTAGAAAAGCCATCTGATCTGGGGTTTTGAACAGGCTCCCCAAAGAAGTTATGTATGCTCTATACCTGGCAGCATTCAAGGCCAGGTTGGATAGAACCTTGAGGGACCTGGTGTAGTGGGCGGTGAACCTGCTTATGGCAGGAGGTTGGAACTGGGATGATTTTAAGGTCCTTTGCAAACCGAGCCATTCTATGATAAGTATAACAGGGATGCAGAGGAGTCACAGTTCTGTGATGAGAAACAGCAGGCCATATGATGTAGTTTTCAGATATGTTAACTATGAATTAAGAGGAAGCCACTTTTCAGCAGGTTGCTTATAGTGGCAGCCCTTGAGGGGTTACATTGCAGCTGCTCCTCCAAACTTGCGGCCTGGCCAGAATAAATTCAACCCCACACTCTAAACCTGTTAATAGAACATGGGGATTTTTCCATAAGAGATTTGGATTAGCATCTTTCGTGTAACATTGAATGAATTTTAAGTCCTTTTTGTCTTTGTCTTCTACAGAACAAAAAGATCTTTTTGCGCTGATTTTTGTCATATTTATGCACAAATACTGCCTTATGACAGCAATTAGAAAGTAGTGAAACAAAAAACCCTTACACTTTGAAAATATTTCAGCTGCTGATTCTGTACCATTTTTAATAGGGTTTTTTTTTTAGGGGTGTTTATGGTTAAAACTGATTTAAAATATTTTTGATAGTACCATTAGATTTTGTATGCTGTACTTTATTAGATTTTATATCTACATTTATATTTTATATATAGTAAATGTATAAATTTTATATATAATACTCAAGCAGACAAATAGCTAGTAAGTTGATGCCATTATAAAAGGATAGAATTAACTGCTTAATGCTTTCCATTGCTTTTATTCTAAGGCCTGGAGCGTTTGATAAAAATTCAAGTATCAATATGTTCCTACTTTAGAAACTTAACTACTGCCCCACTAAATTACTAAGGCAGTAGTTTAGGGGTTTTTACCCTTGGTGGTAGACTGCTGCTGCTCTCCTTTTTAAAATGTGATTCATGTCAAATCTCATGGAATCCTTCCAGTGGTTACGAGAAATTCCATTTTTTTAATTGTTTGCAATAGCATTTGTGTCTTTGAAATTTTTCTTTACTTATAAACAAGGAATGAGTATCATCAGAGCTCACCTGTTCACTGTTTCCTCCACAGTGACGGTGTGGTAGTATTATTAAAAGCAGATTCTACACATCTATTAAGGCAAAATCTGTTATAAGACTTGTAATATAGCAAAGGTCACAAGATTTCAGATCAGCTGGTACACTCATCCATGCAGGAAACACATTGTAGATCCTGTAGGAAATTCACTTGGCTCTCTGTGCTGAAATGTTATCTGTTGACAGTAGCTTTATCACTTGGAGCTCTTGAATAGTAATTAAAATGATTAATCCTGATCCATTTAGGGTACTGAATCACATCAACTCTGTATAATGAGTGTCCATCACCTTGTGATGTTTGTGCATTGCTGCAGTTGATTCTTATTCGTTAAGGGAGTTTATAAAAGCTGCAGCAGTACAAATGTAAAAGGCCTTGGTCATTATTAAAATATTTCATATCCCACACATCTTGTCCCTGCCAGACCACCATGGCAATAAAACGACTGGGATCTATATCATAGTCATTATTATCTTTGTGGTTTGCAACTGACTTTATAAATCAGTGCAATGAACAAATCAGTTATGTGCTTTCAGTGCACCCTGTTTGAAGTGAATGTGGCTTAAGAGTCGAAACTTCCTGATGACCTTCACTGTCCTTTCCAGGCAGATTATAGTATCTTATCTAGAGCGATAGAAATGTATATGCTGCAGGTCAGAGTTGAATTTTATCACAGCAGCTGCTTCTCAGCCAAAAGCCTTTATGTTGGTTAGGTATATGTGTGTACACACATATTTAAATATATACCTTTTTTTTTTGTATTTGTTTGTATAATTACTATATTTATGAATAGTTCTTACCTTTCTATACTCTGTGACATTCAAATTTAAAAAAACAACCAGACAGGTCAATTTCCTGACCTTCTTTTCTCCAAGATAATAGAGAACCACATGTGGATTATCAGCAATATTCCTTTGTTCATCTTAGTGAACTTGCCTGCTGTCTGACACTCTTACACCAGTGTTGGGTTTTTCAGATCAAATTGTGGTTGCTATTATTAATCTGTTTTAAGTTTCATATGTTGAGAGGCATTTCAATACCCTTTCAACAGATGTTGTGGAATCCTTAATTTGTCCCCCTGTGTTACCATAGTTAGTGTATTTGAATACAAGTCTGGGTACTTCTGGTGTTATACCTGTCTGTCTAAAAGGTTCCGTGTGGTGTACAGCAAATTTTTGTGAGGTTGTTTTTAGTTCTGCCACATATTCCATGTGTCTTGTTCTAGGGGGCTTTTTTAGGAGTGGACCATCTAACCATTTTTTGTTTGGATAAGTAAATAAATTTATTAAGTATTTCCAGTGTGAAGAGTTGACAATTACTTGGGTGTCATTAGGACTCCAGTAAGAGTTGGAGAGTCCTTTCTTGTGCCATTGCAATCATTTTCGATTCATATTCTTTTCATGAGAAGTAGTTTGTCTTGTCCTTACTGAACTGTCCAAATAGCAGTATTCACCTGAAATGTTGATGTGATATCCAGCAGACTTACTGACCACAAAATCATTTTCTTCCATTTTAATATTCTCCCCTTGTGCTTCTAGTATTAGAAATAAAAAATGAATTTTAAGGAGCAATGGTTCATATGGATTATAATCAGCTTTATAATTGAAAAATAGCTGTCACAGTTGCTGAGATCTAGCTTTCACTGTTATATCTACTCATTAACCCTAAAACAGTATAATTCCTGTCTTTGTGTCCGTTCTCTTGAAATAAACAACACTTGCCAAGAGGTGTTCGACTAAATTCATGTTTGGAAGTTTCTAAGTGGAATAAAGAACAAATTAAATTTGACCTTCATTTGAGTACTTCAGTATTGGTGGTGGTAGTGGGAAACAGTTGTCATCTTCCCCAGTCACATCATTGAATGATGGAAAACCAGTGCTTAGTTGAGCTCACAGCCACAGTTTCAAGCTCCTCTATACAGAAATTTAATGGTTATGCAAATTACTTTGTAGAAAGAAGTGAAGATTATTTTACTACATCTCATCTTTGTGAGCTTTTTTTACTGCTCATTTCTGTGTTGATAAAAGTATTTAGTTCATTATTTTAGCAAGAAAATATTCATTGCATTTCAAGAAATTATGAAAACTTTAATTCTGTCAGGATTAATACGGAAATATGATTCAGCTTCCACAGTATCAATCATGTATGAAAGGTACATTATTTACTACAGATAGCCACTGTTTGCTTTTCTGAATTTTTAAAATGGTTATTTATGGCTCTTCTGTACTTGAACTCCCATAAATCAAAAAAAGAAGTAACATTATCAAGGGCAAAAGGCTCCTTTTTAAAATGCTTGGGTCACTAACATAGCTTGACAGTCTTATTTACAAGTGTGTCCTGGGTTCAGCTACTGCAGTCATTTTTTTTTATCCTTAGTAGCTGGTGCAATGCTGTGGTTTTGACTCTGAGCCTGGGATCCATGCTGATAACACCAATGGTTTTAGTTGTTGCTAAGTAATGTTTACTCTAAGCAAGGACTTCCTTAGTCTCATGCTCTGCCAGGGAAGAGGGGGAGTTGTGAAAATGCAGAGAAAGGATACCTGACGCAAACTAGTGAAAGAGGTGTTCCATACCACAGCACATCATGCCCAGTATATAAACTGGGGGGAGTGAGCGAGCGGCTGCATGGTTCTGAGTTACCATCTTGGCTTAAAATGGGATAGAGTTGAATAAAGAGCTTTATATTATACCTGAAAATACAATACGGGACATGACTGACAGAAGAGAGTCAAATCTAAAAATTGAAAATTTGTGAAAAAACATTGTGCTAGCAGGTTGGAGAAGCAAGAAGTGAAGGGTGCCTCCTGAGCTTGAGTCTGATACTGTATTTCAGGAGGAGATTTTTCTCCCA
>JBCJKH010011410.1:0-22525 GCA_039877255.1 Loriculus beryllinus | reverse complement strand
TTGGTTTATAGGTCATACTACCTACACTTTCTAAACAAACCCTTGGAAAACACTGGTATGCATTTTCTAATATGCTTCTTGTACTTCTTACCTTTTTTCTTTGCATCCTTTGGACAGTGAAACTTGTTGTCTTCAGAATTGCATACTTAATAAATGCCCTGAAAATCTTAACATTCCAGCAGATGTCTGGTGTTGTTCATACTTCATTTTTGTGCAGGCATTGTAGCCATAGGTTTTTGAGAAAAAGTAACCAAAGGGTAACCAAAGGCTTGTGTGTGATATCTGGGAATTGCTTCCTGCCCCTTTTTTTAATTATTAAGGAAATAATTTTGGAAGAGTTGGAGCACTGTATGGCTGAAAAGTCTCACAGTTGCAGGTATCAAGAGGTGTTTGAAAAGATGTGAAATCTCATGGTCTGTACTTCACCTGAGTGCTCTGAGGTTATTTTTAACTCAACTTTGGGACTCATCCCCCCCAACTCTCAAAAACGTCAATAAATTTGTCTGTGCCTTAAAGTTAAATACTTGGGCTGCAAAATAAAGGTTTTTATCTCATTAGGAAACCAAAACTTCTATTTTTACTATTTTTTTGGGTGGAAAGTTTCTTTTAATACTGCAGAATTTCAGTGTAGTAGACTTAAAAATTGTGAATTATCTAGGAATATTTAATTTTTACTCTTTTAAGAAAACATGAAATGACAATAATTATAATTTCCTTTCAGAGCCCACTGTACAGTGCCTTTACAGTGCTGACTAAGTAATGTTATATCTTGAATATTTTATGTAAAAAAATAGGATGGTGAAGCTACAGAGTATTAACAAAAAATAAGGATTCTTATCGGGAACAACGGACCTACATGCTTGTTAATTACAAACTACAGTATATCAGAAGCTCTCTGAGGATTACTAGCCTCTTTTATGAATTTATTTTTGTGTTTTCTTTCGTAGGTTTTATTAAAATAGCTGCCTTTTTATAATAGTTTTTTCTTAAGGCAATGTTCAGTCATTGATGCTATTCTTGGTTCTTCTGCAGTATCTCACTTAAGGGTAATTTTGAGTTTAGTTTCTTTTTGGAGTCTAGTGGCATTAGAAGCTGGTTCTGTTCATGATTCTCAGTCTGTCAATGTTAAGTGTGGTATTTAAGAAGTAATATGCGTACTTCCTCCTCTCCCACACCCAAGTTGATGAAAAGCTCATTGATGCTTCTGAGAGCACAAGTTTTAACTGTGGAAGTTGCTGAAGAGTCTGTTCATGCTTTCCATCACTGTATGTATCCCTGACCTGGAAAACATCATGCATGAAGTTCAGTCTCTCTTCCTGTTAAACTATCACATTTGCAGCTCTGATACCATTTTGGTAGCCTTTCAAATACCAGACATTACTTATTTAACTTTCAAGGCTGTAATAATCTATTTAGCAAAGGGGGAGAAAACAAAGTTCTGGTTTTATGTGTTAAGAGGATAGGCAATAAAGCTTATTCCACAGTTCTTCCTATCGGCAGTTTTTTAAAGAGAATCTTGCGTATGATGCTTCACATCTGGTTTCAGGCTGTGGTCTTTGAAAGTTGAGGCTGTGCATTATTCAGACATGATAAGTAATTAAAACTCAATACTTCAATGTAGTCTTCATCCTATTACTTCTAATACCTTATGTTAAGTTTAGATTCCCATTTCATTGGGAAAGGTATTTCCTGGTTAAGACCTAATAGAGAATACAGTTCTGATTGCCTGTGTTTAAAATACCGAAGTGCAACAGGGACAGAGAGTGACTATTCAATGATTAGGAGCCTCTCATGAGAGAGTGCCAGAAAAAGCTTGTCTTGTTTCTTTTAGCAGAATAAAAGGTGAAGAGGGTCTGTCTGCTCTCTTCAGAGAAATTCAGAGGGGAAGGAACAACTGAGTGTTTAGGCTGAAGGACAGTGTTGCCATAAATAAATACAGGTGTCTGTGACATTCAGATTTTGGAACAGCTTTTCAGTTTGAGCACTGGGATCTGGTTTTTGCTATATCTACATAGAAGTAACCATTTCCGGAAAGGGCTGCCTGATGTCTGGTGTGTGTTAATACAGTGATCTGGACTCAATACCCAGCAAATCTTTGTACTCCTGTTTTGACAATCATCCTGTCTCATTAGAAACTTCCCTTTCCAATTCTTTTTATCCATTTTGCATTTAGTCAGTGGCTGATTTTTTTTTTTTTTCCCTCCTCCTACTATATAATAAAGACTTTATGGGTAAGTTCTTATTAATCACCTTTCTTTAGCCAAAGTATTCACAGAGAAAATACCAAGTGAACAATAGCTTAGCTAGATCATGTCTTGGTATTATGACCTAATGCCATATCACCTCAGGCTGCAAGCTTCTTGGATTTAGCAAGCTACACAGAGTCAAGCCCAGATGAGACCTCTCAAGGGAAAGTGCAGGTGCTGCAGGAAGTGGTGTTCGTGAGTCAGTGTGCTGTCTTCTTCCTGTCGACTCTCCTTCCACGTGAGGTTGGGTGTAGCAATTTCTGTACGCTGTTGGATCTTAGGAATTGAAAGTTAATGTGGAAACGCATGCTAATTGAATGGGACAGTTAATTTTGGACACACTGTAAAGTTCTTGTGGCTAATACTGTGTGGGCTCCCCCGCCCCCAAATATTTACAGTATTTTTTTTATTTACAGATGACGCCAAACACTTGGTACCCAACAAAATGAGAGACTTTTTCTGTACCATAAACTTGGACCAAGAAGAAGTTTTCCGTACACAAGTAGTTGAAAAATCTTTAAGGTAAGCTTAACTTTTAAATGGAGATGATAAGCAAGGCTGCCTCAGTTCAAAATAAAAACAAGATATGTATCAACATGCATGAGCTTTTGCTTGTACCACAAAAGAATGAGAGCTGATGTGTGGCAACTACTCAGAAATGTTACAGCGAGTGTAAATCATGACAGTAGTTGAAAGGAGACGAAACTGAGGCTTGTGAGTAGTACAGTACTTTTAAATTGAAGCATGCTAAAATTTATTTCACTATTACTGTATTCTGTTCTACTGAGCAATGTAACATTCTTTTTCTTGTCAAGTTGTTTTCAGGGGAAAGTTACTTGGTTGCTCTTCATGTCATTTCCTACTTCTGACATGCAGTTGGTCTGCATTGGTGGAATGCTGCTTCTAGTGTCTGTCTTGTAAAACCTGTTTCTAGAATAAAGGAACCAGATCTTTTCCATGTATTACAGTTGTGTGTGCTGTGGGATTTCCTTCTGAATAGGCCTCATTCTCTCCTGAAATTCTTGTTTTGGGAACTGTAACCAGTACTGACACAGAATGGCTTGCTTTGTCTTCCTGAGTTGCACTTTGCTGTAGGTTCTGCTGCTATCTTACAGCCTTATAAGTGGTCAGAGAAGTCATAACATAGCTGCAGTGTGTGCTTTCATGTCTCAGAATTCTTCAGTTCACTGGTGACCCATGCTGAAGCATTGTTGCAACTGCATTGTTCAGAATATCTGAGTGACAGTTTCAGTTATTGGGAGGAGACATTAAATCTTCCTCTTTAAATCCAGAAAGCCTGTTTCCAGGGGTTTTCTTAGTGTTTGTTCTTTGAGCTGTCTCACTAGGTGTTTGCAGGTGAGGAGCAGTGTACTGCTCATGTGGCAAATCCATATAGGGAATTTTATTTTTCCAGAATGTTGTTTTAAGCGCCTTCTTAGGCTTCTGTATGAAAACCAAGCACCATGAACATGCAGTCAGGAGCAACTACTTTGCTCATACTCCCAATTTGTAATTGCTGTAGTCAGATCCAAAAATCTAATGCAAAAATCAGATGCAAAATTTAACTGGCTGCAGTTAAGAATTAAGTTTGTGTTCTAATCAACTGAGTAATCCTTCAGAGAAAAATGTTAAAAAGACTGTATTGATAAAGCAGATACTTAAAATTTCCCCTTTGAGTAGACAGTAGGTGGATAGGTAGAAGGGAACCCAGTGTATTGTTTAAAAAGGACTTTGCCATCAGATTTTTGACATGTTAATAATTGAAACCCTAAAAGTTACCACTGTGCTTGGTAGCAATACCTGTTACATTTAATGTTTATTTGATGTTTATGCAGACATTATTATGTTTTATTTGAGACTTGTATACTTCAGTCACCTGATAATAGAAGTATCAATTGCATAGTAAAACATTTGGTATCATAACATATTGATATTTGATTTGACATCAAAACTTTTAAAAATAGTACCAAAGTTTTAATGGAAGCTTGATTAAATGAAAACGATGCCATTCATACTTTACAGAGGAAGAAAAATTTCACTATGAAAAACCAACAGTTTTGGGGAGGATGTCTCAAGTGACACACATACATCAGCCTCAGATAGAAAATTTTTCAGGTGGTACAAAATTAATATTTCTAGAGTTGAAAACATTTTATTAGGAGTCAGAAGTCAGTGTTTTAGATGGCTCCTTGCCTGTAGGTGCCTTGCTGTCTTCACTCACTGCATAGGGAGCTCCATCCTCTGAATTATGTCTCCACTAAGTTAGATTCACAGCATGCATAAGGTTCCATACAAACCCATGCAATGAAATGTAATAAAACAAGTCATCCTTTATTAGCAGCAACTAGATTGGGTGCTTACATTTGGTTACTAGTGTGTATGCAGTCGTGAAGGCTGGCACTTGTTCCAGAAACTTAATTATACCATCTTGTTGCTTATTAATGTGTTCAACTGGAATACTGTACTAACCTACAGGTACTGGAAGGGAAGATGAAAGCTATAATCTCTTATTAGTTTGAGAACTTGATAAATTGCTTTTCAGCAAGATACAGTACAGTATAATTTTAGTCATAAATACAATTTTGAATGTCATTGTTTTGTCTTATATTATTTGCTTGTATTTTCTTACACACATAATTCACAGTCTGTTTTTGTCACTGCATTCTGGGTTGCAAATTTATACTAGCTGTAATCTAAATTGTATCCTATGAATATCCATTAGTTAAACATCTGTGGAAGTAATTATCACTAGAATTAAAATGGTGTTTGACTACAGTGACTTAAAAACTAATGAAGAAATGTATTTTTAAAATGTGCAAGTAGGATTTGGCTTCCACCAGCACTGGGACTATTGTTTCAGTGCAGATGCGAAGCAAATGACTTTTCAAAGTTATAAAAACATGAATTAATACTGAAGTGAAAGAAGAATATTTTGACTAATGACTCAAGAAATATTTCCTGACACAGTGTGGGATTTCTGTGGGTTCTGAAGAAAGAAATTTTATTTTTACCCTTGGAAAATTTAAAGAACAGCTGTGAGGCTCCTGAAATTTCCATGGTCAGATATGAGGAACTGGGTAGGGGTTGTGGGGTGTGTGTGTGTTCAATTTTTTTTAATTATTATTATTATTATTAAAACTAAATTCAGTTTCTTATTCTTTTTTTTTTTGTGAAACCGAACTTTGTGTGAAAGCAAGGTCATAGCAGACTTCTTTTGTTGATGTAACCGTTGTATTTATCAAATGAGAGATCTAAGGGCATTGTTCAGTTTCTGTCATAGAAGTGCCAGTTTAACAAGGAAAGGAAGAACAAAAAGTATGTCACACATTTAAATTTAATCTCCTGTATTACTGTAATCCAGTTCTTCCTGAATGGCAGTCTGGTTTTCCTTTGAATTAGCACTATCTTTTAATTTTGTATCCGTCACAGTCTTTAAAGTTCTTGCATCAAAGTCACAAATGAAAGTACTAAACTGACTGAATCCCTGAGGAACAGGTTTAGTAAGTTCTCCATTTTAATTATTCCTCGTTGGTATAACATATTGTACCCCTATCCACCTAATTCCGTATCCACCTTAAATTATTTTTATAAATTGTATTCTCCACCTTAAGTTTTCTCTCTGTGCCGGGTATTTGCTAAAGAATAATCAACAACTGATTCATAAGGCAGTGGTGTTAATCTAGATAAGGAAAAATGTGTCAATGTGAATAAAGCAATGCATTATATTCTGGTTATACTTGTGCTACTGACCTGCTCCTTGTTGCCAAGTCTGAGACTTCATGTGATGTTGAGGTTAAAATGATTGCTAGTGGCCAATCACTCTTTCGGGGGAGATGGAGTAACAGTGGTGAAATTTGCTCACTTTAGCAATAGGATCTAGCTGCTAAATAGGTTTTTGGAAGTCTCTGCTAGTAGTCTCTGATCCAGACTATATATCTAATTATAATAGGATGAACAGAGTTATATAGATATAACAAGAATAGGGACTTAACACTGAGCAATACACAATTGCTGATGTACATTGTAGCCTAGTGTTCTTAAGATGTCTGACAGGCTGAATTAGTAGCAGTGTCTCCTTGATACCAGTACCAGTTAGTTCACCCACAGTTCACTCCTTTTGCTGTAGTATCTCTTTACACTGGTGCAACAGATAGTGTAGCTATTAGAGGAACCATATCACAGAATTGACCTAAGTTTAAAATAAACCTTTGTTTCATCTTTTTTGGTCCAAGTTGTTGTGTCAGTACAATTAAAATGAGTGGCAAAGGTAATAAGAAAATTGAGGCTGCTTAAGGCTGCACTGCTGCTGAAGGTATCGCCCATGAATTTATAACTTTAGTGCTGATGCTGGCAAGAGCCCAGCTCTCAAAATCAAAACTGAATTTGTCAGCTTTAAAATAATAATAATAATAATAATAATAATAATAATGGGAGCTGAAAAAGCACAATCAAATTTTTTATCTGAGAACTCTTGAATTATTTTGCAGTGTAGTGCAAAAGCTGATTTGTCTGCTTTGAAACCTAAGGTAAAAGGTCAGTGTTTGACCAAAGGAACAATTTCACTTGTGAAATTCCTCATAACGAATTCCTGCAGTTAAACTTCCTGTTTCTCAATATCAGTTCCAGAAACTTGGAATACCAGGTTTTTCACCTTTGTCGTTTTCCACTTTTATAACTAGTTTTTTTTAACTTATGACCGTTGGTCCTTAAGCATTTGGTGCTTTTTCTGTAACTGTTTGGAGAGAAGAGATTAGGGATGATATCTTATTTGTCCTGATATCTGTTTAGGTAGGCAATAATATGAACTGATTGTTCCAAACATAAGCATGTTTGTATTAGTTTAATAAAGTATTATAACAATACAGTGTCAGAAAGGGAATTTACTGGGAAACAAAAAAAACCAACCCAAAACCCAAACCCCAGATCTGTGTCTGGGTTTGGTAGAACTGTCATCACAGCACTTTTCTGTAGACAGAAGGTGAAGGTTAAAATCAGTTTGGTGAAGCTGAACACCTTTTCCTGATGATGTTAACACATTGTCATTGAAAGTATTTTAAGTCTTTAAGAATCCAGTAGTTCCAAAATAACAGTGTTGGTTGGTGTGTTTTTGTGAATGCACTTGATTTTCAGAATTCACAGCTTGCAGTCACAAAAATAACAGTGGTTTTGTTTGAAATGCAGCATTCTGACTACTGCCTATGATCACATCAATAAGTATTCCTTAAGTTTAACAAAAACATAAATTCCTTGAGCGAAAATACTAACCCATTGTATGAAGTATGTCTAACATAGACGTCTTTTTGGGTCTAAAAAGATCCAGAGTCTTTTTTTATGTAAAGGGCTATGCAGATGGAGATTAATATTTATTTTTTCCACTTTTCTGTTTTATACTTCCTAATGCTTCTTTTTGCAGGTCTGAATCTTTGGGCAACAAATTTGACACAGAAACTAGAGCTAAACAAACGTCAGTTAGTGAAGTAGTTAATAAATCATATTTCAAAGTAATTTAATCACATACTGAATGAAAAGGAAACCTGAAACTTGTGAGGGTCTCAGGAAGTCATTTGGGGCGGTAGAGAACCATAGAAAAAATTCAAGACAGAAAACTAGAACTGAAATTTCAGAGGAAATGGCACTTTCTTTGTATGTGCTCTGATTTTTTTTTTTAATTTTTTTTTTCCTCTGTTTTGAATATATGTAAGGCATTCTCAGGAAGTTTTAACTTGTGGTGTCATTTTATGTTATTGTAAAGAAATGGTTGTGGATGGCTTGGATTATAGGTAATACTGCTGAAGGCCAGGGTCTGGGATTGCTGTAAAAATGCAGCGTTTTAATGTTCATCTTCTGTGTAAATTGCATAAAGTGTTTTTCTAGTTTAACTTTCAGTCTTTCTTTTCAGCCCATATTTTGGGGAAGAGTTTTACTTTGAGATTCCAAGAACATTCCAGTGGTTGTCCTTCTACATTTATGATAAAAGTGTTTTACAAAAAGACCTGCGTATAGGTAAGTTCTGGATATGTAATATGTATAAAATATGTACTGCCTACATATTTTATAAAATTTTCTTATTTTCAGTATCATTATCTGTAGTATTAAGGATACAATTATTGAAGTGATGCATTTTTCAAAGCAGTTTATAGTGCTCTTAACGTTTCTTTAAAGTTTGAAAAGCAGATTTTTTTTGTTTCCTTGCTTTATTCTATTATACTGAAATACGTTTATTTTTTTAGGCTAATTGGACTTTTTATGTTCTTAATATTATATCCTCAATACATTTTTTAAAATATATTCTTTTTTCTTTCCTTCTGTTTCAGTGGAATATATATATGATTGTCACTACCTGTAGGAATTTAGAGAGTAAATTGTGGAATAATTCCACAGTAATTGCAATTGTGGAGAAATTCTATTTATAGATTTTACTTTTATTCTCAGTGCAGCCTGACTTACAAAGCATTTTGCAGCAACTTATGTAGCTTAGGTGAAAAATTACAGGAGGTGGATTTCCCCTCTTCTCCCCCACTCAACATAATGGGTCTATTGCAGCTGTTGTGTGGATATTGTTGCTGTTAAGGTCTAACAATCTGATGTGGAAGTAGTCTTTATATTACTTGAATTGAGGAAGGAAATAATTTGCACCAGGATGCCAGATAATTTAGTATAATGATAGCTTTCCAAAGAGCAATCAGAAGCATAAAAGGCATCTACTTCCAGTTTTCTATTTAAACATGCTTCAGCACAATTACTGTTCTCTCACATCTTCATTGTGTTATTTCCAGCTAAAAGCATGCTCTTTATTTTACCTAATCTTGTTATTAGTGATGTCTAAGACAACACATGGTAATTACCTTAATGGGGCTTTATATGAAGTATTTTTATGCTTTACTTATGCTTCATGTTTCTTGCTTTCTTAAGCTTTTCTTGCAGCATTATTAGCTGAAAAAAGTTTAAAAGAATTTTACAAGAAGTCAGACTTCAAATCCATTTAAATATTTGTCCTATTCAGGTGAATGTGATGTTTAAGCTTATCTGTCCCTGCTCCCCTCCCCTAGGAAAAGTGTCAATCAAAAAAGAAGATTTATGCAAATACACAGGAAAAGAGAACTGGTTTATGCTTCAACCTATTGATTCTAATTCAGAAGTTCAGGTAACTATGAAGTTGCACATTTATATTTTAAAAAGTTAGAGAAGTGCATGTAATGATAGAAGTTTCTTATGAGCTGTAGCACGTAGATGTTAGCATTTGTGTAATTCTTTTGAGACAGTTGTGTTTTTCAGCTTGATTAGAGAATGATGCATATTCTACACTTCTAAACTGGCTGTATTGTTCCTTATGATACTTAAAACTGGCAGAAGACTTGAAGCAACTGTTGAGGAAATGTCATAACAGTATTTTGATGCCTAAAATCTTTTCAAGAGGAGCTATTTACTTGAGACAGGTGAATAATTTAGGAAACTACTGAATCTCTTGGTAGTTGTTAGTCAGTTTGGTGTTACCTGAAATAATGACAGATTATATGACTTAAAATACTTAAGGTCACCAAAACCTGAGGTACTTGTGCTGTGCTCATTTTATTTTAAAATATTTTCTGCGTTCAGTATCAAGTGACTTGCACTTGATAGTTTTAATTTGGTCTGTGGCTCAAAATCTTCTGACAGGATCGTTCCAATAATACATAAAAGTGAGATGGCTCTAGAAGTTGCAGCAATTCTTTTTGATTTGAGGAAGAAAACAGAATACAATATTATTGAGAATCTCTCTGAATGTTCTAGAAAGTCCATTCCACATATAAACTGAGCAAATACTTACTTAGAGCCATGTTACTGTAGTCAGCATGGTGCCGATTTTTGATCAAACTACATCTACAAATATTTTTCAGAAGTAAAATAGCTATTTTACTCCTACTGATCAATGTAGAACACCCAATTTATGTTTTGTTTGGTTTGGTCTTTTTTAAAGCAAAAGGTTGATGTTTAGGCCATTCACGAGGTCTGCCTACTAAAAGTAAAGTCAGCTATTACAATAAATAATACTAATGTCTTTTCATTTATCATTCAAGAACTTTGCCTTGTAAGGTTGTTGGCATGCTTCTCAGTATCCTGTTTTTATCCTGTAAATCTATTTTTGTAATTGAGTTTCTCTGCTTGACAAATACTTTCTTAATGTACCTGTGTTCCAATCCATGTAGTAACAGTTTGCAAAACACTTGGCAGGCATCCCAAAATAATTACGTTTAAAACTTCATTATAAAAGAAACTTGATTTCACCTCCCATGTGACGTACAGAGAAAGAAACACAGCCCTTGCCCCAGGGGATTTACAATAAAAACATCGCAGTTTTATGTCAAAATATAGGTACTACAGAAATGTGTGCTAAGGGTTTTACTTCCATTTTAGTGCTGTACAGCAAAACTGCGGTTCAGATTGTAGCTTGCTTCCTTTGCCACATTCTAAAATTACCTTCCAGAACCCTTCCCTAAGAATCATAATAGTGGTCAGACCAGTGTCATCTGATGTTCCTTTTAGCAAACAGACAAATGGACAGATTACAAGAATACGAAAGAGAACATGGTTTAGAGGAAAGACTTTGTCAGTGTCTGGTTACCTTAATTGTGAGAGCTAGCACAAATTTCCAGGCACTGAAAGGAGCAGCAGTATTGTTCAGGCAGTAGATGTTTGTTGTAAGGGTACAGTACCTAATTTTGGTAATTTCAAGAAAATTCCATATCATGGTTTGGAATTTGTGAATTGTTTTATTGATAGGGTACAATAGGTTGGCCCTTGCTGAGTTCTGAAGCTGATCCGTGTTGTGCCATCATTTATGTGTTCTTTTTCTTACTACATCTTTCCTATATCAGAAAAAGAGAAGGAGGAAGCCTGGTTTAGCAATTACTGCCACCTTTTCCTTTCCTATGTGTTTTCTGTTCCATGAAGCAGACTTTGTTGGATAGTTGAAAGCTGCACTGGAATGCATAGTAAATTTCTGTATAGTCTTCAGTCTGGTGCAATGGACAGGATTTCACCACTGGATATTAAATGTTGGTTGTTATGGCTACTGCGTACTATTGTGCTTTTCTGAATAAATCCAACTGCCTTCAGAGCCCAAGGTTATTAGACCTTTCTCCTGAAATGCGCATAAATTCACTCACTATTTGCTAAGTGTTCATCCCATGCTTGGAACAGAAAGTAAGAGGGACTTTTGGTCTTGGTGCTTTCTCATGCTGGAAGAAACATTTTTGTGTGTGTGTGCGTTAAATCCGTGGAGGCTTGAACAACTCATGTGCCGTCTGCAGCTGAGGATAATGCTTCTCTTTAATCATTCTCAAAGTTCAAATGCATTCATCTGACTCTTATTGCAGGATATGTGCTTTAGAATAGGTATTTGCTTGAAGTGGTTATATTGGAATTACCTTAAATAGCTTCTAACTGTTAACTACATTATTGCTCTAATTACTACTTTTAAAATTAAAGCTTTTAAAACTACTTGTGTATCTTTTTCCTTTTTTTTTTTTTTTCAGGGAAAAGTTCACCTTGAATTAAAACTGAATGAACTGATAACAGATAATGGATCTGTGTGCCAGCAACTAGTAGTACAGTAAGAAAATACATTAATCCTTGAATATTTAGTTGTTTACTAGAACATTGTGTAATTTGTCCCCTAGTACTAATATAATTTCTCTTTTTATGACTTTCCTTGGAGCCTACCTTGCTGAGGGAATGGCTATATGTTTATGAAACTCATGCAGAAGTGCTTCCTCCCAAAGCACTTGCTTTAATTAGTACTCAGTGTGACTATCTGTTGTCATTAGCTGAGTGTCTTGTAATTCTAGTTGAATTTGGTCTGCTGTGAAAGCTATGAATACCCACTGCAGCTGGCAGCCAGAACTTCCAGTACTGTGCTTACTGACAGAATTAAGGTGGTGATGATGATGTTTGGAACAATGTGAAACTTTTCAGAGTAATGTTTTGGTTTGGTATGTGAAAATCCAGTTTTAGTTTTGCTTCAGGATTATTTTCTCATGGTTAACCATGATAAAGAATATTTATTGAAAAAGGAAGTATAAGAGTTGCTGTTTTAGAGAAGCGTAAGGTTGCCACATTTCAGTAAAATATCTTAGCAGCAAGCTGGGGAGTTTTCACTACCAAACTTAATTTTGAATCCAAAGTGTAAAGGCATTACACCATGTCAAGGAGCCTCATAGAAACTATTTTTTTTTTTTGTGTATATTTTTTCAAAAAAGACAGATTTCACCAATATTAAAGAAAAAGCTTGGAATGACACATATCAGAATCTACTAACCAGTCTGTTCTCTTGTAGTATTATTCTTAGAGCTGTGTTTGATAATGATCCTATGTGATGGCTTTGGGAATCTGAATATACAGCTTATAGATGTTAGTCACAGAAGACCAGAATTACACATGTACTGGTCATTCTTTTAATTCATTATCAAACAATGTATTTGAGGCCAGAAATTGGTAAGAAGGTAATGCAAATACAGCTGTACAAAAATGTTTTGACATTCTCATTAAAAGCTTGTCTGATAAAGGAATACTGAAGGATACCAGCCTCTCTAGACACTAATTGTATCCTTTATTCTTGAAAAAGTCTGACAGCCTGCTAAGTTGCTTGCTTCTGGGAGTCTCTGCTGTCATTGAAGAGACCAGTGGAAACCAGTGACTTGCAGAGACTCAGTGAGATTGAGAGAATTCTCTTGTGACTGTTTCTTACGTTCTCAGCACAAGTAAGGTTCAGGAGAACGAGCCAGTCTTACTGCAGTTTCTTATTTGTAGTGTTTCAGAAGGACACAAAGATGTTTCTGCACTTGTCTCCAAAGAGGTTGTGTTATAGATCCTGTGAAGTGTATGGACAAGGGGGTTATAATGACTTAAGGGGAAATTAAGATTAAAAACTCTAAAGGTACTAAGATTCTTGAATTTTGCTTTCCAGCAGTGTTCATTAACTTGTATTTATTCAGAAAGTGAGGATTTCTTGTTTTTTTAAATCTTCTCTGAGGATTTAGTATGCAAGAATGGATCATATTGGGAAACTGAGGGGGGAAATGGTGTATGGTCTTCCATTTCTCTCAGTGACTTGATGTTCAAATCTGCTATAGGGAGCAGGGGTAGACCGTTACAATTTTGCTAATGTAATTTTTGTTATGAAGTTTACACTAAGCTTTTTCTGCTTTAGTCAGCTATCTAAACCAAGATGAGTAGCTTAGTTGGAGCAAAACCTAGCAAAATAATCTTTCTGCTTTTCTGTTACTTTGTATGGAAAGGGAAGCCAGTTCTGTGATAGAACTAAGCCAGTGAAACTGGTAGTGCTTTAGTGGCTGTTGTAAGCTAACAATTCAGTTAAGATGTGGAAATGTGCTTGAAGTCAATGTATTTTTGTAACTTAAAGATGGTTCTGAAAGTGTTTCCACTTGTATAGTAGGTGGCAACTTGGTTCATTGGGAGTCCTGCTGCTCTTATTTTTGTATCTGACTATTTTGTATCTGACAGAATGAGAAGAGCTTTTCTCTTGTGCTGCCAAAAGCTGACTGGAACTTTGATTTTGTGATTTATTTCCAACTTAACTTTCTGATAGATATGTTAGGGGTTTTTTTTAATTTTATTTATATACTCATGCACTCTAGTCCAAGTTAACTTTTTTTATTTAACTTATTTTTAAAACATATTTGGATTTTCCATATGATGAAGAGAAGTTGCCTTAGAAAGTTACTGTTGCACATAGCAGTTTTGAGTAGGAAGTGGGTTACTCACCATGCCGTCTCTTAGGATTTCTTCTCATGATGGAGATAAATGATCAAAAGGAAGCCAGGGTTCTCTTGTGATTGCCACGCTCATCCACTCACTGCCACGTGGGAGAGGATTGTGCGTTAAACGCTGCAGTATTACATCAGTACCTTCGTCTTCATCTGAGATTATGAAATGCACTTGAGTTCTTCAAACTAGAGGTGTTTAGTAGTATTTATCACACATGCTGATAAGACTCAAAATGATTTGCTGTATAAGTAATATATTGTACATAAATACAGTTTTGGATGTACATGTGAGTGTGAGAAATAAGAAATCTCTCACTGCTATAGTATTGTAGAAATGGATGTGAGACAATTTTTAAGACCCTTTTGATCTTAAAAAGTGAGGAGTTTACAGAATATACAAGTGAGGTTCTTTAGTAGAAAATTTAAGCTTTTTAGGAGTCTGCTTATTTTGTAGATTTTTAAGGATAATTAGTAAATTACGCATTCTTTGCTGTGTAGTTGGTCACCAGGCCCTGAGAATTGGTTGTACCAGTAACCCCTTTAACAAAGCTGAAAGACAGGAAGTTGCAGAGCTGTGACTGAGTAAAGTAAGACAAAGAGTAGGCATGGATGTATATTTCTGTCTCTGCTACTTCTCAGTGTATCCAAAACTGAGAAAGTATTGTCCAAAGAAAAAAAAATTAAAAAAAAAAAAAATTCTTCACATGAGCTATAATACTTCCCTTTCAGAGCCATGTCCAAATTAATAATGTCTCAACGGAATGAGGCAGGAAGGCTTCTGAACCTTCACCAGTTAAGTTTTATGTAGGATAAGAAATTTCTAGATACCTGTACTGGCTTCCATGCATAAGTAAGTTTCTAATGGATTTCCACAATATGTATTCCCTGAGAGTTCAGAAGTTCCACAAAGATGAAACACAATAGCTGTAACTTTCACAACAGAAGATTAAGTGACCAATTTCCTGAAGTTTGGACTTTGTGAAGCCAGCTGGGCCTTTCAGGTTGTGTGAGAGTTCTAAAAACATGATACTGAAGAACATTTTTCCATGGAGAAAGTCAGCTTTAGGGCTGACACACTTTTTTTTTTTATATACAATCATAAAGTTAATCTTCCTTTGGTGAGGTGCAGTGTTGGAGACTACTTACAGTGGGCTAAACTCTGGTTTTACACATAAATTTTATTAATTGGAAATCTGCTGTTAAACTTCCTGCAGACACACTCACATACCGTTTCTGAATTACAATGTTGTCTTGTCTCTGGAGCTAGTTGTTTCCCTTTCTAATGTGTGAATGAGGAGGGGAAAGAGATAATGCAAGAGATTAACTGCTGAGTCAGTGTGGGCTCTTTTGTTTAAAACCACAGCAGCATGTATAGTAGCACATTTCAAAAATAGACACTTACAGCTCTTCTTTGTGGGAATCAGCACAAACAAGTTTGTGTGACTATTGTTTGCATATTTGCTGCTGCTGAAACTGATGATACATGAACAATTTCTTGTCAAATTAGGCTATTCGATGGTACTACTTGCCTGCTCTGCGTTTAACCCGACTTCAGCTCTTAAAGAAAGAGTTTTCTGTATTTACACTGGGAATACTTGAAAGCCAGAAATGGCTTACTGCAGCTAGATCTCGTTTCTTTTGGGTTTTTTTATTACTTACTTTTCTAAATTAATTATATACTGTACTATCTTAAATTGACCTGGCAGTTTGTTACTGTTCTGTTTTTACTTCATCTGCTCAGGTGAAGTGACAAATCCTAATGGCCGCAGTTAGTTTCTGCGCTTGGAGGACTTAAGTTGATTTGAGTGGTAGAGGTCAAGTCCCTCAGTCATCAAGGCAGTTTATTGCAGGCTGTGTCAGTTTAAGGACTGACTTCCATCTTGCGAGCTGAATATATGCCAGTTGTATCTGAAAGGCTCATATTTCCTGTATGAAACTCCTCTTGCAGAACAAGCTACTGAGTTGTGAAGCAAGAATTAATGTAAACTGAAGGGTCCCTGACACTGTGTGGTAACTGATCAGTAGATTGAGAAACAGAAGTCCTGCTCCTAGCCGTTGTTCACACTTTACATAAAGATGTAGTAGTTTAAAATACAGAAAGCTTTTAAGTTCCTGTCTGCTTCTTCAAACTCTATGCATTTATGCTTTTTGAATGAAAATTGCTTGTGCCAGCCTAGATATGTGAAACCATTTGTCAAAGCTGAAACATTTACCATATGGTAGAAATATATTTATTATGGTTGTCAGAATAGGAATGTATATTTAGTGTTGGTTGTTTTTTTTGTTGGGTTGTGGGTTTTTTTTTTTTGATTGATCAAAGTGTTTTGAGGGCTTTTTTGCTGCTTTTGGTGGATTTTTATGTTTGTGTTTCCTTTTGCTGTTGCAGAAGATTGCAGTTCTAGCATTTTGCCTGATTTTTCAGGCAAAGGCAGCATTCCCCAAGATTTGCTATCTGGTACTTTGTTGAGGTGGCACTTTCCCACTTCTGTTAAGTCTACTCTAATTGAGCCACTTCATACATCTTAAAATTTTAAACATGCTTGCTGGAGGCTGCTTGTTCAGTAGCATAAAACTATCTGCAGTAATTCAGTCTTGTGTATTGGGCCCCTAGGGAGTAGCAATTCAGTTTGATAGTGTTGAGTTGATTTAATAGTATCCTACCTTTAACGGCCACTTGATTTGTGCAGCCTTTGGAGCTTGTGAGATCTTGTGTGCAACTAGCTTAATTCAGGTTGCCAAACTGACTGAAAACTGCCTCAAAACCTAAATAGCTTTCCATAATGTTAATAAGCATAATCACTGTAGGTGATATATACAAGGCAGGAGTCGTAAGAGAAGGAGGAGAATCCACCATTTCAGTGCAGTTCGGTTGATTTAGCTGTGCTGTCAAGTGATATGTCTCCAGACAGTAACTGGAGAGTTAAGGGATAACTGGCTAGCTTAGAGTGAGAGGTGGAAGGGGAGGAGGTGAGAGAAATTTGGAATAAATTCTTGAGCCTGATGGGTCTAAAAAGGAAAGATTTGGGAATGTTCTGAGTATTGTTTGTGTTTTGAGATTTTGGAGAAAATAGGCTGTCTAAGATAGGTAGACCTTACTTGCTGGCAACAGAACTAGGGCTTGAGCAGGAGATGAAAAGGGAATGTTAGAGCTGCTACACAGGGTGACTGACTGGAGTGTGAAACCAGCTTTAAGTGACAGATCTGTATGATGAATCTGGAGATTCTAATTCTGCTGCAAGGCTGTGTACTTGTAAGTAAAATGTTTTTCAGCTTGCAGAAAATCACAAGTATTTGTTTGTTTGGTGTATGTTGCAGTTAAGCTGTAAGAAGACAGGGGAGGCTGGGACAAGCTGTTTCTGTAACCAAAAGTAGGGCAATGTGATCAGTTTTTGTTGATACGATAATAAATGTTTCCCACAGGATCATTATGTCAAGTATGCAGGTCATTCATACAGTGATGAGGGAAGGAATGAGAAACTTCCTACATCAGAAAAGAAGCTGCTTTCTGTAGGACTTGAATCTGCTTGCTAAAGAGAAATCCAGGAGCTCAGTGAACGTGGGTCTGTAGGAAGAAAAATTGTGGTGTTCTTGTTAAAATAGTTGAATTCTGTGGAGTTAAGTTTGACTTGATCGATCTGCTAGGAAATTCAGTTTGAGGCTGACTTAAAGGTATCCTTAGCATTCACACCTGAAACCCAAAAGCTCTGGGAGCTGCAGAGGTAGTATGTTCAGTGACACAAAATGCCTCAAATCAGATACCCCAAAGGACGGAAAAGTTGAGACAGTTTATTTTTGTCGCCACTCTTCTATGTCATGTGTGTGTTGGAGGAGTCGATTAATGCTGATGAAACTGGGCATTTCAAGAACCCGTTTAAATGGTGGGTTTGAAATCACTGTAGGATTCATTGTGATTCAAAAATTATTGAAATGCTGAAGGCCACGTGCTTGAAAACTGGAAGAAAAATAACAAATGATTGTGCAGTGGTTCAGCACAAAATGTTCTCTGGCTAAGACAAAGGGACTTTTTTTGGGGGAAATACCATCTGGTTTATAATCGTGCATACTCCAAAGAGGGTGGAGTTCTGAGGCAGCACAGGACTGTTAATGTCTCTTGTTTCCCCACTTGTGTTAAAGTTTGCAACTCTTGTTACTCTTTTAATGCTATTTTTCTACATTACAGAAAGCATTTACTTAACAGCAGTGTATAGCTACTGTTGCTGCTGTGTAACTTTAACTTGATCTGTGCAACTTCACATTTCATGTGGTAGTATTAGAACACTTACTTGATTACTTACCAAAACTTAGATCAGAAAACTCCATTCTCTCCTTAAGTTACATGTTAGTCAGGCTGGCTAATTTTGACAACCAAACCTTACTTGCATTAATTTGGTTCAATTCCTGCAATACATTATTAAAAGTGGATAATTTTTAAAAGAGAGAACAGGAATGAAATATTCAGATCTTGTTTTGTTTATGAAATTTTGTAACCTGCTGAGTATTTCTGGACTTGATAACATCCACAGTGTGCATGGCTGCATTAGAGCATCATTTTAGTAGAATGTCTGTTTTCTGCTGTGTAAATTTGCGAAATGCTTTGCTTTTGGTGTTCAGTTGGTTTTAGTTAATACTCAGATGTGGGCAGAATCTGAAGGTTTGTCAGCTTGCTGATCCAGCTCTGTGTTGCTGTTGTGGTGATCCAGAATGATTGCAAGCTTTCAAAAAAGGTCTAGAAAATGTGTCTGTGCCTCCATGAGCATTACTTTCTAACCATCCCAAGTATCTGTTAAACACCAGCTTACAACCTACTGTATGAATTACAGAAGAAAACAGTATTTTTAAAAAGGGCTGGTTAACCCTGATAATGCACTATTGTGAAAGAGTTTGAAAATAAACTTTAAACACTATTTCAAAGATAAACTGATTTTCTCTTTGTGACTAAACAGTATGGATGGAACCTAGATGTGCTAGGACTATGAACTAATAAATTTGGATGTTTGATTTTAAATATAATTTCAGGATATGACTGCATTTCTCAGCTTATTCAACTCAGAATGGAGTTTATCCAAAACAAAATACTTGAATACAAGTTCCAATAGCTTTCTGTGTGCCTTGAGAAATCAAATTTATAAATCTGCACTTTCCCCTAACACAGCAATTCATTTTACTTAGGATTTTGCCGTGCATGTGTGATACTGGAATGTCTTTTGTTAAGCAATTCTAAGAATTTAGTTCTCACAGAGCCACCTAAGTCTGGTACATTTGAGTATGATCTTTTATTACCATCCAGAGATCTGTAGTTTCAATCTACTTCCTGTACATACATTAAGCTGGATCGGTGTATATAACTGTGTAATACAGCAGGACTTAAAAAGATCTTAATTTTAGAAAAGATTTTAGAAGGGGTTTTGCTTTTCTAAGCCAAAGCCATTACTTCACTGATGCATTGATTCCCTTTTCCTTTTAGTATAAAGGAGTGCCATGGGTTGCCTCTTATAAATGGACAGAATTGTGACCCTTATGCAACAGTCTCTCTTGTGGGGCCTTCCAGGTAACATTTTAGAATAAAATTAATAAATCTAAAATGCTATATGATCTTAAACTGTAAAAGAAAGTCATAGATTTTAAGCAAAAACTTAAAATACAGAAAAATCTTAAAATGCTTTCTGCATACATTACATTTTCCTTTGTTATTGTATTCTCCTCTTCCCTGGCATACTATCTCAAGATTGTGAGGATGTTTAGTCTGAATGGCCTGCACTAGTCAAGAACCATTTGTCACTCAGTTCTTTCTACAAAGGTTTTGCCCTGGATTCTTGATATCCACACTGTGCTTCCTGTTAATATTTAAATTTCTGTATGGGATGATAGAGTCAGTTGCTCACTCACCTTCATCCGTTGTGTGTTTTTCTTGATGGGTGAGTTTCTTTGCAGCAAATGTTTAGCAACTGGGAGGAAGCAAGAGTAGGGATTTTGCTGAGACCTACCTGTACCAGCACCTTCAGGATTCTGCATTCAAACTCCCCACAGTCTAAATGTCTCCTTTGTTTGGATCAGTAATCCTGAAAAACTGAGGTTTTCCAGTTAAGAAAAATCCCATATCCCACACGTTTACCACCTGCAACTCCATGTTTAGTAACATCTAAGTAAGCTAGGTTTCAGTTGTTTTTTTTGCTTGCAACATCAAACCTAAGTTGTTACTTTCTCTGGTGCTTAAGATAGTACCGGCACATCTTCTAGCAAACTTGTGTGTTTTAACACTTCAGAGGGATTGTTCCCTGGTAACCTGTAAGTAAATGGGACATTTTTTCTCTCCTCGGTAGTACATGATCACAGGGGGGTTTTTTTAGGTTGGTTTTGGTTTTTTTTTTTTTTTGGTTGTTTTGGTAGGCTGGGGATTTTTTAGGAGAACTAGGGAGATTTAACCATTAGACCTAGGAAGCATGGTGCTGACTGCCAAAGAAGGTAAATTTACATGTTTTCCTATTTTGGTCCTGTGATACAGATGGGACTGAGTGAATGTTCATCCCACAAAATATTTACCCTGTTGGTAGGGAAATATATGTGCAAATCTGACAGAAGTGTCTGGTTAAGATTTTCCCATCCCATGCATGTGTGATTCATTTATCCGCTGGAATATTTATATGGCCAGCACCTGAAAACAGTTGATGTTTAGGTTGCTTTTTCTTTTCTCTCATCTGTTTCCCCCATTTTATGTTTGTTTCTTCTAGAGAGTATTTTACACTATCATAGTTTTTTACTGTATTCTTTCATAAAGCATGTAAGAAAAAGTGTGTGTACACACACACATATATCTCACAAGGGAGGTGGGAGCAATTGTTTTGTTTAATCCTGTGCTATTTAGCGTTAGCAGTGATTGCTCCCAAAGAAAACATTCAGTGGCTTGGTGTAAGCCTGTCTGTAAAGAGGTAGTGGGTATTTCCCCAACAAAAGAGGGTGGGTGGGAAAACAGAAATTGGCAGTTGAACAAGACAAGGAAATCTATGTTAGTAGCCTGCAAGCAGTGTTAAAGAAGTTGTCTGCAGGCTGAAGTTTGAAATGCTTTAGAAAGAAATTGTTGATACATTTTACTAGGTACTTATACTCATCTGTGAAATGAAATGGAAACCTTATGCTGGGCAGCTGCACAATTAACTACATACAACACTTGAAATTTTAACTTTTCAAACTATAATGTGAAGATTAACTCATTTTAAGATTTTCTTCACTGATCAGAGTGATCTCTAAAATGACAAAAAAATGTTTTAACTTTAATGCATGGATTTTCTTGACAATAGAATGTTTTTATAATTGTGTGCTTAAGTTGTCTATGGTAAAAAATTTTGCCACATTGGAACAGGAATGACCAAAAGAAGACCAAAGTAAAGAAGAAAACGAGCAATCCGCAGTTTAACGAAACATTTTATTTTGAGGTAACTTTTTGTGTGGTATTCTGCCTGTTTATCTATTTTATGTAATCCTTCAAATTTATTTTAAGCAAGCTACATAGCAGTACCTAGCACAGAAAGCTCTCTTTAGCCAATTTGAAGAGCTTTTACTAGCCTCTCAAACACAAGTAAATTTCTGGGGGCTGCCAGACAATAGCTTTCCGCTTTAGATTTTATGTGAAAAGTAGCTTCCTCATGGGCACATGCGAAGACTATCTTTAACCAATTTGTACAGCATCTGTTGCCATTATGAGTTCTGAGAGAACTTTAACCTATCCTGTGGAATTCAAATATTTTCAAGAACACTGAGGTAAAAACCCCTCCAACTTACTACTTCAATAAAACAATGAATTGATTGTACAAAATAAAGGCTAACTGTATTATTTTATTTTAAAAATGATATTTTTTTATTTGTTATTTTTGATTTGATTTTAATTCTACATGAGTTACCAAGTTGCAGTAACCAAGTTAGGAGGTTGAATTTTCCTCTGATTTGTCTTTGTAATAAAAACTGCATGTAAGCATACTATACTGCTTGGCTAAGAGTTGGAGGTAGTGCAGTTGTTACGTGCCTCACCTGCATTATAATGTATTGTGTTTATATAGATCCTGGTCCTGCTGAAGGACTTCAGAAATTGTTTCATAGTTACGCATAGAGTGCCAACATATGGCATGTGTTTCAGTCGGCCTGCTCAAGATACTGAATATAATTTCTTAGGAAGTATGATCCTAGAGTAAAAATGTGACCCAAACCATTCTAATAACTTGATAACTTATGATTTGTTTGAGTTAAACTGAGAATGTAAAGTCAAGAAATGATGAAAATTAACATAAGAAGTTACACTGATGGTGTAACTAGGGCAAGAAGAGTTAGCTTCTTATTTGTTGTTTCCTTTAACATCTCAGAACTAACTTTAATGTGTTCTTGGGGCTCATGCTGAAACCAAAGAAGTTGTTGCCAGTTTTATGTCATACTTGCTTCTTGGTTTTTTTTGTTTTGTTTTATTTCTTTGTTGTGTTGATTTTTGTTTGGTGTGGGGGGGGGGGGGGGGGGGGGGGGGGAGGGGGG
>JBCJKH010011404.1:9296-35971 GCA_039877255.1 Loriculus beryllinus | reverse complement strand
TGACATGGTTTAGTGTGAGGTGTCCCTGCCCATGGCAGGGGGATTGGAACTAGATGATCTTAAGGTCCTTTCCAACCCTAACCATTCTATGATTCTACTGCAACTGACAGAGCCATGCATCACACAACAGAAATCATAGATGTTTCTGTGGCTTACAAGGGAAGGTACAAAGTCTGTATCTGTCCTCTAACATTGTGCACAATGTACACAGACAAGTTCTTTTTAAATCACAGCTATAAAACTGAAATATGTGAAAATCAATGTATGAACAAATGTGAAGAAAGTAGCATCTTAAAGCCAATTACCAGCTAATTATATTACCACAACATTAGAATGTAATGCCTCCATAGAAGCTTCATGTTTTTCCACACTGAATGTTAATACTCTGCTTTTCATTAAAGTTGATTCTAGTAAAGCTGAGACTAAAATGATGTCTATAGGGTTAGTAAACACTAATTTGTGAGAGTTGAAGTCAAACTGAAGCCCTAGAGAAAAAAATGAATGAACTATCCTGTTATCAAAACAAGACTAAAATCAAGAAAGCAAAAGTTTAAATTTTCAAAAACATGCTATTATTCACTATAAGTACGCCAGACTTTTGACACTGCAATGATTTAAGCACCATATGGTCACAACCTTTTTAAGGCATGAGAAGTATGGAGAAGTTTAACATGCAGATGATGAAGTTATTTGTAATGCAGATTAGCATAATAACAACAAACCAACTTTCAACGAGAAGTATTTGCCTAGTTTTAACTCCTTGTTCAGTGCAAAGGGAGTAGGATGACCAGAGTTTCCATGCTTTGGGAAAAGAAATTGAACAGTTGTAACATACTAATTTGCACCTAAGTTTTTCCTGATGTGAAACAAATAGTAATTATCAAACTTTTTGAACCTTTTGACCACAAGTTAGTTTGATACACAAGGGTATTTTTTCCCTCCTCTCCAAAAGTAGCCTTTCAAAATATTTTACAAAAACAAAACAAGCTGAAGATACTTGAGAAAAGGTAGGGAAAAAAAATTCCAACTTCATACATTTGATTGTACAATGTAATAATAAAGTTGCCAGATTGTGGTATGGAGCTAAACTCTGATTAACAGTTCTAGCAAAACTAATAAATTCACTACACCATATTTTAATCGCAGATTACTGGAAAGAAACTATCTGGACGTGAAATGCTTCATGAAGTACTTCCTTTCAGACTTCAGTACTTACAGTGGGGAAAAAATGTTATGTTTTTATTTCATATGATTTTGAAAATTATTCTGAATTAAGAGCAACTTTCCCATTTAAAAAAGCATGGACATTAAGTCAACTAAACAACAGAGGGGAGGGAGGGCAGAGGGAAGTAATCTAGACACAAGCAGAAACCTGCCCAAGCTACCAAGACATTAAGCTCTGAATGAAGACTATTATTCTGAAAGTAGATAGTCCAAATCCAAATTAAGTTATGTCGCTCAGGCAAAGAAGTATTCAAGTAACTTTACACTTGGTACTTAAATCATCTAGTTCCCACATTACTGAATTACAGAAACCCATAAGTGTTTTAAGACAGAAATCTACTTGAGTCTTTACAGTCTAAAGGAGAGTCCCTTTCTTAATTTATATGCATTGAGACACAAGCATACAATGTACAAGATGACAAGTGAAACAGCTTTTCTTGGTTTACTGCAAATTGCTCTGGAGTTTAACTCTCCAAGAACACAGCTGGACCCTAGGTTCACTACTACCTAATAAAGCTGTCAGCCAGGCAGTTTTAAGGAACACACAGGTCACAGATCACTTTGCAGAAGGAGAGGCCCAAGGCTACAGCATCCAAAATAAAGGCACTGAAGTTAGTTTAGGAGCTTCATAGTGCATTTACCTAGAATGACAAGACAACAAACCCCACATTTACCACCTCGCTGGTACACCTGGGAAAAAAATTAAAAAAATAAAAAAAATAATAAAAATAAAGGACAAATTCCTGCATTGCTTTAGCAGTAGACATTTGAGGATGCGGAGCTTAATACCAAAGTGCTGTTAACAAGGAATGTTATCATGTATTAATCTTACTTGCTGACCTATACACACTTTGTATTATCTCACGATTCTTTTAATGTGACTTGGGTTCTTGGACCATATCAAATTAACTTCTGAATGTACAGTCAAACTTGACACAGAATTTGTTCATTTTGAACAAGTCACTTTTGCAACTCTCACTTCTTGTCAGAGCAATTGTTATTCTGAGTATGCATGGGGAAAAATAGAGGAAGTCTGGTCAAACACAGTTTAGAAGCACCTACAGGGTTAAATCAAAACCCACGTTCCAAGTTTCTCTGAAACTTGGTCTTCAGTCTCAGCATCAAGCTTTCCATTCCTCCTGCTAAAAGGCTTACACACACACCAGAGTTTCCCACACCTTTGCTTCCTGCCTTAATAGTGCTCTCAGTCATTCCAAAACCATCCCTCACAGTTCACACCACAGGACAACTGTAGACCCTCAAAAATCATTGTTTCACCCAATATGCTCACCCACTTTTTCCACTCCTGGAAAAAGAAAAAAAGAGTCTTCCAACAGCTTAAACTAAACCATCACACACAGCTGTTGAAGGGAGCTACACTGGAGGACTAGGCTCAGATCCAGAAGAGACTACAAGCCAGTAATTCCAGATGGACTCAAAGGGCTGAGATCTATGGCCTTCACTCTTGGGCAACTAGTACACATGGCTCTACAGAAGACAAAACCAAAGTACATCTTCCATCTCAAAACCTGTTTTATGCAGCCCACTGCTGCTACCCTATCTTTCCAGGTCGAAGAATCCACAGTAACAAGAACTAATTATCATTAAGAATGCACAACAAACACAAAAGGCATCAAGCAAGGAGTACAAACAGGAGGAGGGCATGGACAAAGGAGATTTATCTATTACATAAAACAAACCGTTGTTTCAACTGTCATTAAGTGTGACTTAAAAGTATGACAGTAACCAGTGTAAAATTCGAAGTTTTGGCATTAATGGTCTGTCACCATGTCAGGCAAACTTAGGAGCTTCTTTTTCAGTGGCCATGCTCATAATGCCTTCCTCCATGAACTCAGAACAGTGTTTGCACTTGAGGCACAGCATTTAAGATTAACGCCCTGAAATATGCAATTCCCAAAACAATCACACCTATCACTTTCCATGTCTTTCTTTACAAACTGTAACCTGCTTGGTTTCCTTCTCTCCTTACTCACCCCGCATGTGTAGTAAAACCTGCTGAAAATACTGTCAATTTGGAAATTTAAAGGAGAAAAAAAAAAAACAACAAAAAAACCAACCAAAAAAAAAGGCATCAAAGGCAACATATATTTACCAAAACCATGCACTGAAATACCACTTGCATCTAATTCAGTTTTGTTAATACACAAAACTTGGAACTAGCTTAACATATTCAAACTAGAACACAGACATCTGAAATTGATGCATTATGATCACCCCAGTGCTACAGGTTCAGGAAGATTGTAATTTACTCATTTTGTGGAGTGTTTTACAGAGATACACAGATATCTTAAAAACACAAAAACAATTTGGGGCAACATTTCTAAAAGATAGAGCTTACAGATGATCTCAAGAGAACTGTTGAAGGAGCTATCTGACGAAAGGCATAAAAAGAAGCCTTTTAAGCATACAGAAGTGAAGATGCAATGGAACTCACTTCAGAAAGTATACCTACTCCTGCGGAAGCTAACAGCCCTGACAGAGCACCCTTCTGTAAAAGCAGCCAAATCTCAGGCCCTAGCCTGAAACTGATGTTTATTTAAGAAAAAAGTACTGGAATCTTCAGATTCTATTAAATCCTCTCCATAGCTATTAAATCCCTGAGAGCAGGGATTCAGAGGACCATATCCACAATCTAATCTGGTTATTTTACTGCTTCAATCATGGTAAATTAATACTGCAATCTTATTAAAATAATTTCTGGTGAATGATATTGGCAAAGATCTTTTTTCTTCCAGCAGATAAATTCCAGATTTATACATATGCATTTGCCAACACATAAATTACTACAAGCACTATCTCCAGACTCAAATACATTTAGCCATCCCTGACTGCACTCCTGAAAGCCGAAACACTTTCTCCAGTAGCTCAAAAAGCTCACAGCTTTCTCCACAACTTCATTTCATTCTCCAGCAAAGTTTTCCCTTGACAGTACTTCATTGACACATCACTAGCTTCTCTTCAAATACACACCACTGTCAGTCAGTGGCTGCTCACAGCATTGTTGCACTCATCTACCCTTGGTGCACAGTAAAACTTGTTACAAGCATCGCAAGCACAAATCATCTAGAACAGAAACAGTCACAATTCCAAGCTATGAGGACCACCATCTAGAGGAAAGAAAGAAATTCCCTGTGTTTCAGTCAACAGACTACAGCATACAAAAGCACAAATGCAGAATCTGTAAAAACTATTTCACATCTGTAATGCTGCAGGCTCCAGAAACAGCACTGTACATAGAAACACCAGGAACCAGGAACAAGCATCTGTACAATTATGGAAGTGTATTCATACAAAACTGAATGACAGTACCCTTTTAAAAATATGGAAAGCCTTCAGAGTAGCAATCCTGAAAGTTTGCTTCTGATCAGTAGTGCGCAAGTTTGCTACCTGGTTGGTGAGATTCCAGGTGGCAATGTCATCTCTCCTTTCACTGCTTGAAATATCACGTCTTCTGCTTTTTGCAGTTTGCAATGACTGCTGCAGCTCTATGAAAATGCATCTTCTGCATCCTAGAGATTTGCAGCTGACAGCATCCTTTTATACATCAGCTTTGACAGACGAGAAGCAGATTCCCACCAAAAAACAGTTGTTCCATAAGTGAAATTATCTGAAACGACGGTAAGGCCTTTTTTAAACCTGAGCTATTGAACAAATACAAAATGCTTCTGATTTAAATGTTTCTTTTTCAAATGTAACCTATGAGTAACTAATACAATCACAGCAAAGGCTGCTCAGTTAGATCCATCACAATTAAGTATAGGAAACACCTTTTTCTTATGTTTTAAGGATGACCAAACCCCTGAAATGACTTAGTCATTCACACAACACTTGAAATTAGTTTCTAGAAAGCGTTAAACCAGATTTTACCCGAGTAAGTACCTGCAGCCCTATCTATTCAGCCTATTACTTCAATAAAACTGACATACCAGTTATGAAGCACATTTTTAACGAAATTGCCTCAAGCTTTTCTGGCCTTTAAAATCAGTAGATATCACCTACAGACCTTATTATTAGTTCCAGATAACAAACTAAGCTTTTAAGTAGAAATAAAGTGCAATCCTCTTTTATAAAATCAATTCAGAATACAAAGCTTTTGCACTTATGTATGTGTTTTACACATTTGAAGGCAGTTTCAGATACCATTCTAAGTGGTCTTCGATCTTTTCCCTTTCTCTATCCACTAATTTGTGTCCAGTTTCTCTTAAAGCTGCCTGTGCAAATAAATAGCAACTATAACACACTGCCTCCTTTAAGTTACATACATTTGAAAAAGATAAGTGTTTGTAGCGTAGCTTCTTATTAGGAAGAGGGACATCAACTCATGATCAATTATAGCCTCAAACTGGTGTATTTTCATTGCTATCAAATAAGCACATCTACTTACAAGGAAGAGTTAAAATTCAGAAATGGAAAAAAATATCATTGATTTAAATCACCAGTATAGTGTGATGTGCAGCAGTATATTACCACAGCATCCAAAATGCTTTAGAGCTGCTGAACCGGATCAGCCACACAACAACTAATGCATGCATCATCCTGCACATACTAATGACTCACAGGATCAAGCAGGGCTCGCTATATTGAACTACTGCCCAGAGAAGTCACACTAATAAATGCAGAGAAACTACAGTATCGTAAGGGAGGAAACACTGAAAGTACTTTGATAGCTCTTTTTTCTTATATGTATTTATATACATGTGTTTGTTTTGGTTTTTACAGGTTTCAGGAAACAGTTCAGTGTGAAGCAATAAAAATTTTAAGTACAGGTTTAAACGCCAGAATTAGAAACCACAGATAACTGCTTAAAACAAGAAGCAGCTCATCATTAAACTACAACACTGAATATATGAAACAATTCATGCATAATTTGTGCCAACAGAACATTACAACCAACTTCAGCAGCAATGAACAAACCATCCATCCAACACAATACCTATGCTTAGACAAACCAAACTGTTTGTCTAATCCAAATGCACATAAATCTTGGACAGAGCTACAGGCAGCATAAGTACTACTGCAATAAGGTGCACAGGATACTATGGACTACACTAACAGCCTTAAACTAAGAATATGCCATACGAACATCCAATAGCAGTTTCTACGTTGACTGACAATGAAACAGCCTATGACTATCGGATGAAGCAAAAAACAACTCCTGCAGAAAAAAAAACGTTGACAAGAAGAATACGTTTAAAATGTTACACACTCCTAACAAAAACAAGGTGAACAACCTGCAGTTACTGACCTAGTTTGCATCTACTGCTTGCAATAACAGAAGCTTGACAAACATACTCACTTCCCTTTTGTAGGTTCCAACTTAGAGCAGGTTGAGAGTTCTACTCCAAGAGCACAAAGGCAGCTCATTCATTTTCTTTTTTATTCAGAAATGAACTGCACAATCACCTTGCAAGGTAGCTACCCAAACATCCATGAACTCTCAACCTGACTTCTGCTAACCAAATGATAACATGTTTTATCCTGTCCAAAACAGTGTAACATAACTGAAAGAATCAGAACAAAATCACTAGTGTGCTTTGAAGAGATAATAAGAAACAAGTTCATCGCATTTTAACCAATAGAGCCCTTCCTACCCAAATATGAAAACAAGCAGTGGATAAGGCAAAACCAGAACACTACTTACTTGTTGCTATGCCTGCCTAAAAATAAATGGTCCTTTAAGGCTGCTTTGAAATGTTTTAAATCTGTTCTGTTCAGTTACCTCACAACTCAAACCCTGAAAGAGTGATCATCCCACAGGAGGTTCTTAACTGCTAAATGAGTGATTGATACCTTTGCCATTCAGTGTTGCCATTGATCTACCTGTAGTGGAATCTCTCCTAACAAACTGCAAAACTTTCCTGCCTTCCCCAAGGAAAAATCTGTCTCAAATACAGACTCAAATGTACACAGGGTTGTCTTAAATCCCTTTTCTGTGAGAGAGGGAATCCATATCTACTAAATGGGTCATCAAACACCAGTTTGATGAAAGATCCTGCTGACAGTGTCTAAAGATCACGAGAGCATTTAAACTAATAGAGATCTAAATGCTTTTCTCAGCTGAAAGTGCCAATAAATTTGTCACAGAAATAAACAAATAAAGAATGACAGCACAAAATATTATAAAAAAAGTCAAGAAAAATATGCTGGCTGAATTTAATTTCTCAACAAATCTGGTTTACACTCAGTATTGTATTAGATGGAAGAGTTTAGATTAGCTTGAACCACCTTAGAAAAACTATAGCCTAATAACAGTGTTCAACCTCTCCCACCATCCTTCACCCCACTACTGTTTCTACCAATGCTCATCTGATTGCAGGATGAGAGCATTAAGCCAGAGGAAAACTTAAAGTCCTCAAACCAGTCTACAACAAAATCTGATAAGCAACAACACAAGAAAAGGGACAAAGAAGTTGAGAACAGCAAAGCAGCATTAGCTTAGAGTAGCTTAAAACTGTCATGGAACAATATCATGAGTATAAGCTGCCTTAATAAGAGAAGGCTCTTTTAAGGTGGTTTTTATTTTGTCCTCAAAGTATATCTGGAATTGGTTGGGATGAAAAGAAAACTTAACAGGTTCAAGAATGTGTACATTCTAAATGAATGTTTACAATTTACTTGAAAACTTTTCCATCATGTTTCTTGTCCCATTACAGTAAATTTAACACTGCTCTTAAACATTATTTGGATTTCTCAGAAAGACTCCAAACTTGTACTGCATGTATCCTACAATGTAACTTGCATACAAAATGCTATTTCACATAAAGATAATTCTAAGCCTGAGCCAAGTTCCATAATAATCTACTCTTCTGAGCAACCTGTTTCAAGGCCATAGAACTTAAGCTGTACCACTAGGAACTTGGACACTGCAGAAGTCTGAATTAAAAAGAAACATGCCATTTGTATTGTTTGTTTATAAAAAAGGCAGGAAGACACGTTTTAACAATTCCGCAACCCTGATAACAGAAGTGAAAAAGTAGTAACAATTACATTACTATACTGGTAATATTAAACTTTGGCTTGAAACTCGGCTATTCCTTAACTGGTATCTCTGTACAAGATTTTGGTCACCATCACTTAATATATTTCAGAAGCTGAGGCAAACATAGCTCTTAAGTACATAAGCAGATGTACACACAGACTTTAATTTTCTGCTTTGATAGTCTGAGAGAGCAAACTGTTAAGAATAACAAGCTGAAACTAACTCAGCTACTCACAATGTGAAACTACTCTGCAAGGCTGTCCAAACCTCTTGCACAGCAAGTTTACATCAATTCATGCCTCATGCAATGTAAGTACAGTAGATGGAGTATTTTAGAAAACCTGAGCTCATGGAACAAGAACCATTCTCAGCGAACACTAGAAGCTTCTTAAAAGAGAAGGCTCCCTTGAAGGGCACAAGAAGCCAGAAGGGCCAAGAACAAAAAGTACGTCATGATAAACATAGCACCTCTTCAAAGGGTGCTCTGGAAAAGCTACACCAGATGTACAATTAAAGTGAGGAAGAAAGGGCAGTGAAGCAACAGAAGCCTCTCAAGTGCAAGTAACTGCAGCCTGACTCAACAAAGCATTTACAGTTTCTGCAAAGCACGAACAACCATCAACGCCATACTCTGAATATTAGTGAAGAGTTAAGTTCCATATTTGATAACCAAGACTGTATATTAACCATTTTGTTTTTAATCTCTGCTTGAAAACTACTCAAGTACGTCTACTTATTCACAGTCAGATATCAATGTGGCAACCACCAGTGAATTATAATCTTTGTAAATCCATTTAGCATTCAAGAATTACCACCAAAGAACAAGTATGTCATTCACACACTTCCAGCAAGGACTGCATGTGCTATGTCACCTGAAACTCCAAATGTTAATCTGCAATGTGGACAGAAACAGTCCTGTAAAAACTACAATTAAGATAGGAAGCCTGCAAGTATAATGGTTCCTTTATGGACATCAATTTCACAAATATTTTGCGTAGCAGTGGTCCTGAAGTTTTTCAAAACTGCTTTATGTTGTTTGGTCATTAAACAATACCTTATACCACAGAACAAGAATACTTACCATTTCACAGCTAAGTTTTGCACCTCACCATTTTTATCTTCCAGTAATTTCAAAATCATCTTCACAACCTTTCTCTCACTGTCATCATCCAGCTTGATAGAATCTTTCTGTAGTTCTGTCATTAAGTCATTAGTAGCCATAAACCTGACAAAAGATAGTCAGATAATTATTACTAGAAGGATACAGGTTATTCACAGTGCTCAGGATTCAAGATTCTCAGTTTCCACTATGTGCTAGCATGTAAATCACATTTAACACTCGATTACTGTTAGCTGTTTTTAGCATTTATCTTAGTTATAGAAAAAGAAAATGGAGAAAAATCATATTTGAAAGAGAAAATAAGTTTTATTTGGGGCATCACCCCTCCCTGATGAAAACTGCTGCACATTTTAATTCCATAGTTTCCATTATATTCTAAATGATCTTTACAAATTAAAACTCACACTTCTCTGGATTTTAAGTAGTCCTTTCATGAGCTAGTTTTAAAAAATGGGCTTTTTAACAACCTTTTTATAAAAATAATTACTTGAGTTTATTTTAAGACAAATTTTAAGCAAGAAGAAAAATACAAAATGTTTTTCAAGCATTCTCCCATAAAATTCACAAAAACCAAACAATGGAGAAATAAAATCAAAGCTACAATTAGTGTGGTTTTCATTTTCTTGCCCTGTACATACTCATTTGTTTATAGTCCAGACAACAGCAATCATGTTTAGCCAATCCTCAACCCAGGGTGCCACATTAAAGACCAGGATTAATTCTTGAGAGATCAAGCAAATAAAATCATCTTTCATATCCACTGATTTTCTATTCAGTAACAGTTGGATCCCCCGATACAAGAACATGCTGAGAAATGACTTTCCAAAAATATTGCTTTTACGCCTTTTGTTTGTCTTCCTTCTGAAGTCTGTTTTCCAATCTGTTCTTCTTTTGTAAGTGCCCTCTCTTCTCAGAAGAAGTAATACAGATGTATTACTCAATTACAAATCCCATGGGCTTCAGTACTGGTCCCAACCCACATTCAAAGCCCCAGACAAAAATGATTTGTAATTAAACAATTTAGGCTGACATTTGGGCTTCAGGCACATAAGCCTCAGGCAGACATCACTTGAGCTCAGGTCATATTTGTAAGTTTATCTCTACAGCTTGACACGCTAGATACTTTTTTTACTGAAAATGAAAGCCAAGCCTCTGCATAATCTTAATATGCATCACAAGTACCAGACGTCTGTCCTCACATAATGGACCTCAACTTGTCCTGTCTTTTAATACAGTAATTCCAGCCTAATAGTCTCAAGGTGTTTCTAAGATAAGACCTCACTCATTTTTCATTCCTTTCAACACACCCACTGAAGCAACCCTGTAATCTGACAGGAACCAGATGTGTGCATAAGCAGATGATGAATGCAAATGGCATCAGCTTTTAAGCACAACAGGGAAAAAAAGCTTCTTGGTAAGTAAAGGTAACTAACAGATAGGATGGGAATAAGGATATATATGAAATCATCCAATAGCAGAAAATTCAAAAACTGTCTCCTTGTTACTGTTATGTTTACATCCTTTTCTTAAACAGTCTTAATAGCTTCCCCTCACTTCCTTAGTCAACAGTTCCCATTTCCCAGTCTTACAAGTTCACATGCACTCATCACCTAATTGTGACAAGTTCCTAAATTGAGCAAAGTTTGTGCATCCTCAGTGTATCCACAGCTTCTGCACTCAACTATAACTGAAGAGCCCTCCTGGCAGACTCCTCTATTAAAATAAATCCAGCTCCTTACCAACACTGTGGGAAAGCATGGCAACTTTAAAGCAGCTGGTATTTAGAAACATGGTTTTGAGTAGTTTAGATGTGGCCTTTAGTCATGGCTGCTTCCTCCTCAGGCACATCAAACTTTACCTGGTGCAAAGTAGCAGCACGCAAGCAGCTCCTCATACCTTGTACTCAGAGTAGTCATTCTCCTCCTCCCACAGCCACACAGTAAACTGCCACCTTACGTTACTGCCCATCTTAGAATCTGAGCTTCTGGTACAAACATTTGCATCAAACAAGTCAGTTTAGCCAAAAAGCAGAGAATTAAATTCTACAGTAAAGTGGTTACTTGAACTGTAGGTTATATTCAGCTCCTTGGTATCAAGAAGTTAACTACAATGTACCTCTTCAAATATACCTTAGAAAAATGCACTAAATACTATTTTATCCATGATGCAAATACATGATACACAAAGTTTCATAAAATATGTTACTGCATAACAGCCAGTTTGTAAAGGTCTATTGTCACCCATTTCCATGGCTCGTAAAGTCAGATTTTAATCTACACTAGGAATTTTTGTTTGGTTTCTTGCTTGTTTTGTTTTTCTCTCTTGTTGTTTGTTTTTGTTTGTTTGGGTTTCTTTTAATATTTGAGAATCTCAAAGTTGTTCAAACCTCCTAGAACACGTCATTTCTAAAGTGTACTCTACACAATTACAAAACAAGTTTTAACTACATGTAGCTGGGAAAAAAAGTGCTTGCTACAACCGCATTTGACAGGTGTAACCTACCTTTTTTATGCAGAAAGTCTTAAAGTCAGTATTTAGCTGGTATCCATTAGAATTTTTTCAAAGTCATGCTCCCCATAAGTACAAACCAAAAAGCTCACTTAATCACAGAAACAAATTAGTATGATGAAAGTAAAGAAATCTTCAGTAATATTCAGAGGAAAAATGTTTGAATTTATTTTTAGTACAATTTAAGTAAATCAGGAAATTCTGGATTGCCTCTTTTTAGACTAAGCAAATTGGTTTTCTACTTCCAAACTTTCTAGCTTAAACTTCCCAGGTAACATCAAGCTACTAAAATATCACAGAAATCAACATAAATCCCCATAAATTTATTACATGTGTCCAGTGCTACAACAGTCTGCAAGGTTACTCAAAGTCCAACTCTATGGTTATTGAATCTTCACCTCTGTTTTCCTTTAGATCTTAATATATTAACAAGAGAACTGTTTGGATGTCCACATGTTTTTTAACTGTAAACTAAGCACTTTAATGCTGCAGCAAAGCAACAAAACACTAGTGTATTTTATGCCTTTTCTCTGTCCAAATTCATGTACCCTCTTTGACAAATAAAGGCTTCAAATGTGAATTTCTGGTTGCACGCAATACAAAGAAATGTAATTATTTTTAACTTCAGATTTTGCTACAACTATTGTGTATTATCTCTGCTGGGTTTTAATAACTTACTTACACCATTTCATTTTCTGATACTTAACACTTTCTGATCCCTGCATTTTATCTGCTATTAATTTATTGCAAAGCAAGCAAATGATCACTAAGAAGTAGCGCTCCTACAACAGAACCTCAAAATTACATATACAGAATTTCAAAATTATATATACCAGTTCTGTCCCCTTAACACTCAACTGGACTTCTGTCTGTGGATACAAAGGCTTTGAGAGGCAACACCAAATTATGTGAGTAGCACAAAACCCCTCTATCTACAACATGCAGCACCCAGGAAGCACGTGAGTTCAAGACGATGCTCAAGCCTGCTGTGATGGGGTGGCCCTCCCTGCTCCTATTTGCAGAGTCACAAGGTCCGTATTTTTTGAGGTTGGTAAGGGACACTGGGAGGTCATCTCACCCAATCTCTGCTGCTCCAAGTGGGGTCAGCCACAGCAGGCTGCTCAGGGCTTTGTCCATTCAGCTTCTGAGCATCTGCGAGCCCAAAAAACCCAAACGCTAACTTCCTCCCTTACCTATCCCCACGCAGTTCTGCAAACCTGACGACCACTTCGCTCCTCACGACTGCCTAGGATATCTGCCCACGAGGCGTGGAGGCCGCGGCTTTTCGGGCACTGCTGTGTGCCGTCCTTCACTGGCAGCGAGAAGAGGCCTTGTCTCCCAGGAACTTACTTCCCAGGGTAGTTGCAGACTCGCGCCCTGCCCTGCAGAGACGGCCAGAGGAGGGGGCCCCTCTCCACGCAGGGCGGTACCGAGACAAGCACGGCCCGGTCTGGCGGTACCGGGCCCTAACAGCCGCGGTGCCAGGCCCGGGGCCGGCGCAGAGACGGCCGTGGGGGCAGGGAGGCGCGGGGCCTGCGGGCGCGCCGGCGCCGGACGGGCGGTGGAGGGCGCGGCGGGGGAGCGGCGGCGGCGACGAGCCCTACCTGAAGTCCTTGTCGCTGGATGTCATTTTCTCCAGCAGGTTGGAGATGTGGTACGAGGCGCTCGCCATGTTGACGGACCCGGCCGGGAGGGAGAGGAGGAGAAGAGAAGGCGGCGGCAGCGTCTTCCTGGCCTCGCCGGCTCCACTTCGCCCGCTGCTGGGTACGGCTCACGGCGGGCCGGGGCCGGAGCCGGTGGAGGGGGCGAGGGCGGCGGAGAAAGGCGGGCGCTCCGCCGCCTCCTGCGGCTGCGGCTGACACGGCGGGAGGGGCGGGCAGGCGGGAGCCACCAGCGCTCGGCGCCGGGTCAAAGGTCGCGTAAGGGGCCACCTTGTGCTGTCGGCGCTCCTGATTGGCTCTGCCAGTGGGAGGGAGGTGCCCACGCCAGTGTGACGCCAGGGCGTACGTGGCGCAGAGCGTGCGCGGGAAGTTTAGGCCGCCGTTGAAGGGCGGTGGGTGGCGGTGTGAAGCCTGGCGAGGACTACGTTTCCCGGCGTGCATCGTGCCCATGTCGCACCAGCAGCTATTGGTGGTGCACGCCGGGACGTGTAGTTCAGGGGGACGGCGGGGCCTCTGCGGCGCGTTGCTCGCCGGGATATAGAGCCCCGGTGTGGTGAGCGGCTGTGGCGGTTGGCAGCTGGGGTGGTGACTCTTGGGGTTCCTTAGGTCTCACCTGGAACGAGAGCTGACTGAAACGTGGCTGTTAGTGCACTTATTCTTCTACCTAGGCGCTGGCCACATTAAAAGGATTCACCAACGCTCTTAGTGCCTGTCAGTGCCCTCAGTGGTGATTTTTGTACTATGGCCATTACAAATTACGCTGCAGCTTCTTTCCAAGCGCTCCCATACACGTGCTGCTGCCATAGCTGACAAATGGTTGGCGGAAGCCAGTAGTGGTGATGTGAAAATCGAATTTCTTGGTTAAAAAAAAGAGCAAGCTTCTGTTTGGCCATAGTTTGCAGAAGACTGATTGAAAACCTGATGTAAGAGCTTTCAGAGCCTTGGAAGCCAAAGGATGTATTTCAGATAATTATTTTTTTTTTCATACCTCATTCATGTCAGGCTTACATTTCTGGGCCTAACCTGTGATCTAATTGTGCATCAGTACATGATACCGAGCAGTGGGAGAACTGAGGTAATATTTCCATACTAGATCTTCTTTAATATTCATGTTAAAATACAAGCATGTTAAATAGTCTTAATCCCTCTCAGTTACACATGTGTACAGCAAAAATAAAAACTTCTAGATTGCTTAATGTGTATTAAAAAGAAAAAAATAAAAATTTGTTTTAAATAGGCATTTATTATACACATCTTGCAGGCTGTCTTGCACAGCAGCTGGTGGAAAGAATGTGCTCTACTTGGTGAAGAGAAGTTGTGTGTCACTGCCATGGCCTGTCACCCAAGCACAGTGTTCAAGCTTGTATTTTGGAAGATAGTCATATTGCTAATCGTCTTTGTTGGAGAGAGAGCTTAATACATACTGATCTCATTCCCCAGAGCAGCTTGGTCATAGGTTAGCACTGTGCACTGAAATAGTGGCCGGAGTAAGAAAGTGTGCAGCATGATGTTGGATTAGTAGCACTGTGGTGAGGTGTGATGTAGGGATAGAGTAAGGAAAATGCAAATAGTCAGGAGGGGGGTGGGTATCCTGAGGAGATATGGGGGAATTTAAGTATGGGTAGAGGAACTATAGTGAGGGGAAGCACTCAGGAGAGCTGACTGATTTTCAAGCAGGCCATACACTCCTTTGGTTTGGGAATACTTAACTTAAATGTTCCCTTTAGAGAGCAAATTTCTTTACTTCATTTTGCTTGAATGCCTGTGTTGGATATTCAACGAAGCCAGCTGGAAAAATACACATGAAGATAGATTCAGCCTTGACTTGGCTGTGACATGCTGAAGATGAGAGAAGAGCAGGTTTAGTTTAGAGATGCCTTCACAGCACTAGAATCTGAAAATAGTTAATGGCATCTGAATTGTGATGGTATTATACTACACACACAAAAACTGTGTGGCTGCTCTTTGAAGTACTGAGACATAAAAAGTTGAAGTACAAACATTTGGCACATTGATTCACATTTTGCCGTGTGAACATTAGTGCTATTCTAAATCATTTTAGTGACCATGACTTTTGCATATGTTACATTTCCCAGGAATAATTTGTTTCTGAGATGTCAGTGTCACATTATCACGTTTACATTCATGACTTTTGACTAAACGGAGATGGGATGGTTATGGGATGGTGAAGATCATCTCTTCCAAAAGTGTTCTGCCCACATGGTTACCATGCTGCATTCTATCAGATAAGCATGCTAAGGCCAATCAGACAATAGAAAACTCTATGGTGGGTAAGGTCTTCATGTCCCTATAAGCAGATCCACTCAAGCAGGGATTTAAGTTTTTTAATCCTCACTGTTTCCAATTAGATATTAAACTAAGCTATTTCTGACTTTGGGAATCCTACGTACATTTACTTGTTATAAGTAAGTGTACAAGAGAAAAAAACAGATAATTACAGAACAATTCTGCTCTAGTCTGCTGCACAACCTTGAACACTTTAAAATTGTCTTAAATCATTTAGCATCATCCTTCCCACACTGGTTTCTATACCTCAGCCAGCTTACCCTGTCACTGCTTAAACCTGATTTCTTATTACTGCCAGAAACATAAGCCATCATGGAGGAAGTTACAAGTATTTTTTACTTCAAGTACATTTATTACAATTGGGATTCAGCTATAGTAGATGCAATGTTCCAGAGGAAGTTAGACACAGAGAAAAGCTAATTGCGAAGAGATTTTTTCCAGCTGATAGCGAACAGCTTCACAGATAGAGTGGTACTCCTGATCTGTTCCCTGTAGACATGCATATTAGATGCTCTTGGTTCATTCACAAAGATAGCTGAAAGCTTAATTAAATGCTGGAACCTGAAAGGATTTATCTTGCTTTACACTTGCAAATATATTCCCCAAATGCTGAAGATGAGAGAAGTGCAGGTTTAGTTTAGAGATGCCTTCACAGCAATAGAATTTGAAACCTCAACAATTTGCCCTTTCACTTCACATGGGAGTTGTGATCCCACTAATTGCAGAGGACATGAGGAATGTGCTGCATCTTTGTCTATCAGCCTGGAATGAACTATACCACACATCTTCACTTGGCTTAAAGGGAATCCTTTAGGATGACAAGTTTAAAGCTGGTTATCATATTTTACAGCTGGTTTTGGGGTAATAAAAGGAAAATTGCTGCTCTAAGTCAAAAGCTGCTCACTGCTGCAAGCAGATATTTGAGCCAAGAACCTTACAGTCATGGCTTATCACTTAAATGTGTGATTGACTTTGTACGTCTGGACTTTGAATTTTTAAAAAGATGCCTGGAAAGAAAGTCTTTCCAGTGTATCTGCTGATTATATTAACAAACCACAGATAGTGTCAAAGAAGTAATCTAGATTTAAATATGAAACAAACAAAAAAGAATGGTACAGCAATCTTTAACTTAAAGCAAACAAATTAAAAAAGCAGCATAACCTATTGCTAGAACAGTTACGTGGGTAAATGTGTGCTTTAAGGCTATCCCTGAATTGCGTTGTATAAAATACTACGTTCCCAGAGATGAAAGCGCATTAACTGGAGAACTAGAAACTTGGCTTTGGAATCTTGATCATAACAATGATCTCTAAAGGGTATTTCCCCTCCTCCTTCACCTTTTTGTTTTCTAGTTTTGTTATTTTTAAAGTTAGATTACGTTCCGTACTAAATGGTAGGAGTTTCCAAAGTAGGGCACCTTTGGAACTAAATAAATCATAAGCTGCCTTTCAATTCCTAAGCCAAAGTTTTTAGTGAAGTTTTCTTTCTCCCTAAAGCGGAAAATTTGTTCACATGCAGTTTAAGTAAGAATCCCAAAGCATCTTTCCAAAAGCAGTTGGCACTACTGTGCTGATTGTCACCTAAAACTTTCATTTCTGGACAATAGAAAAATATTCATTTAGGGGAGATTTCTATACTTACAAAGAAGAATAAATAATATCTACAGATGTGAACTGCTTAGGCTTTCCTTCCTTAACCCAGATAATCCACTTCTGTAAAGCAAAGCAAAGTGTCTGATTCCATCAGCTTTAAATAGAGAAAAAACTGGGAAAAAAGTGCTGAAAATAATACATGCATCCAGTTAAGTAAGGGACTGAAGCAACTGTCAAATGAGCTGAAATTGCCTCTCTAAAAGAACAGAGCTCCAATAGCACCCTCATCATAAGATTAAGTTTCATGAAATGTAATATCTTGAGGAAAAATATTTAACAGTATTTTAATTAAAAAAGAAAAAAAACAAACATGAAAGTTCTAAAATAGATCTCCCTTCTGGTTGCTAAACATTGCACAGCTTTTTGCAGCATCTGTGGTCAAAACTTTATGAATACGTACCACAAACACCCAAAAATAAAATGAATCTTTCAAATGAAATCTGATTTGAAGCATGAGCTAGAAATTTAGATTAAAAGATTTTTGTCATTGTATTATTTTCATGCCAAATGAACTCGGTTTACAGAACAAACGTTTTTTGTCTTTCTTAATACCTTTTCTGAAAATCAGTCCAGGTTGGTTTTCTTTTTGCTTGACCATTTTCATTCCTTATCACAACTCTGTGTTTGTAATTGCTTCAGAGCCAATTATGTTTCCCTTTATGTCAGCACACCCAGCTTTCTTCATGTAATGATCTCAGCAATGCTTGTAGTAGAGATGCTTGTCTCCAGTAAACTTAAAGCAGTTGTTTAATTGGAACTTCTCATGTTGAACAATGCTCTTTGTGTTTCAGAAGTCATAAAAATACAAATTATTTTAAGTGTTTGGACTATTTAGGCTTATTAGAACGAGAGGTAGCTGTGCTGTGGATTTTGTTTATTCCAGATCCCACGTCTCAGGAAAGCCTTGACTATACTGGTAATTTAGAAATTTCAGTGTTGGTACATTGGCTAATTACAATATGAGTCAATGTTTGTCAAGACAGACATAAGGGCTAATCTGTTTCATTTCATAACATTTTAAAGCGCTGCTGCTGTTTTGTGGATTCTTGCTTAAGAGTGCGTCATTTCAGGCCTATAGAATGTGCTATCTCCCTCCCTCATTTATGAGACTGTCAGTAACAGCAAAAATGGAAAAATACAAATGTAATTATTCTTCCATGAATGAGGGTGAACACAGAGGGCTAAAACTAAATTGGAATTACTGAATCTATGCAATAGAGTGTAACTGTGCAGAGTCTGATTTCTTGGAGCAAAACTGACTCATCTACGGGATCGTTCAAGGTACAGTCACTGACTCAGTGACTCTCAGAGCAGATGATGCCTGTTTCCAGCCTGCCATCACTTGAGCAACAAACATAATCCACTGCCTGTCAAGATGTGTCTCTGTTGGACACCACAAACTGACTCATATTTTGATCTTTTTCATACTCTATAACGGTTTTACTATAGGGCTCTATTAGTCTTCTAACTACATGCTGTAGCTAGACAGCTCTTAACATATGTGTTCTTTTATTTCAAATTTACTAGTTGAGTAATAAATACGTAATAATGACTCAGTACACACCATCACCCACATTCTCACAATGGCAGAATCCAAAAACATCCCCTGAATTCCATATGCTTTGCAGGAGAGATTTTTTTCAGCCATCCTTTCGCAGTTCTTATATCTGATATGTAATACCTGTACTATTAGGTCATCTTGAGCAGGAACACATACCAGTCTTTGTTAGAGGCTATTCTGGGACTGAAAAGCTCTACGTTTGATCAACTCAAAATTCTTTTGATTTTTTTTTTCTGTGAACTGAAGTATATTTAACACACAGTAAGTGGTTATTATGCACAAAATCTTGTCAGAGGAGTACGAAGTTCAAGTACTGATTAGACCCTGTCTGTAGTTGCCTCTCATTACATATTTTTTAAAAGAGAACAAGAGCATAGCATGGTAACAGACTGGAAAACTGCTGTAAGATTGCTTTTGCTGTTTGCACCTACAGAACTGCCGCTTCTCCCTGCAAAATCTTTTGAGTATTTTGAATTGAAACCTTTAAAAGGAAGGAAGTCAAGATCCAACCCCCAGAACATATGAATCTGCTAATGTGTGGGAAAGCTACATACCTCCTTGTCCTTATTAGAGTTTTGCCTAAATTTAGTTAACTCGGCCTAGCACAACCATTTCCACTTTACCCTGGAGGCAGGGCTGCTGAAGGGGCTGGGATCTCCGAGGTCTTTCCATTTTCTGTCTTCCGCCAAAGAACAGATAACAATCAGTCTCTTCAGCTCCGCACTGAAGGTCTGTGTGAGTGTCAGCAAACATTTGAACAGAAAGAAAAGTTAATTTATGTTGCCAATATTCTCACCATAACCTAATGAGTCTTGAGGCCTAGTGTCTTTCCACGTGATTTTGCTCTTTGATATAATTCAGTAACTACGTGTTTGCATGCTAAAATTAGCCAACACAGAGTCATAGGTGTGAAAGTTGTTTAAATACATATTACTAGGCTACCAATATCATTCTAGGATTAATACTCATGTATTGTTATAGCAGGGTACAGTCTAAGTTTAGGAGACATATTGCAAGATGAAGATGATTTTGTCTCTCAACATTTTGTAGAAATGTCTTCAAAGTCCATTCCTACAGTGTTTCTGGAGGCAGTGCTTTTTCCAGCAATGGAAATAAGCTTGTTTCTTTGTTTTCTTCTACCTGATGTTGTCATTTACACCAGTGTATTCTCAGTGTGAAAAAGCTGATCTGGTGGCATTTTGCAGTTACTTTGTCCTGCTGTGAATAGTGGCACTCTCTGCAGCTGTGATTGGCATGAATCGAAGGGAGATGCAATTCTGCAGCCTTATCCTTCATCAGGAGGTCATCAAAGCGTGCTGCCCCTGCAGAACCACTCTGAGCAGGAACTAGTGTCCCTCAACTCTCATTTGAAACCTGTGCTGCCAAGGAGCAGAGAAACAGATGGAGAAGCACCTATTATAATCTGCCAGCCTGGTGCATGGCTCAGTTTGTTGTCCTTTTCAGATACAGGATGTTATCCTTTCCATATTTGCCATTGTGATTAAGCCACAGGGGCTCACTGCTCTCAGGTCCTTTTCTTGTGTTGCTTTCATTTGTTGCTCTCTCATCCGCTTTGCTTTTCTGTGTGGTGTTAACGGGGTCATTCTGGAAACCCAGCAAAGGCCAAGAACAGCATGAGATTTGTATTATGGTAAATTTACACAGCATCAGCAGCTGATGCTGAAAGAGAATTTTCATTATCCCTTGGCAGCGTATAGTCTGAGGCATCTAGCTGAGAAGCTGTGATACCATCCGGAAGGAATAGTTTGTACGTGCTTCAAGGTCAGCTTGTAAATATAGCTATTTTATTGCAAGGAAAATATTCCATTTTAGTCAACATTTGAGACTAGAACATTATTAGAAGGGCAGAAACACCTACAGGAGTAACTTTTTTTCTGTTCAGAACTCCTTGTCCACAAACTGATGCAGTTTTTGTTTCAAGAAGCCAGCTCCAAAATTACATTTCCTTGAGGTGACTCATCCAGTACTGCAGTAGTGTAGTACCTGCAGGGCAGTCAAAGGAGACTGGCAGTGGTCCATGTTATTTCAGACTTCTAGGGCAACAGTGAACTGTGGAACGTGGTTGGGTTGTGTGAGCCATCTTGGTAGATTCAAGGCTGGCTTAAGTACAATAAAGCAGTTAAACACATTGCTTAATTTTAAGCCAATCAGAGTATTCTTATGGCTTCATGTTAAGTGCATGATATGATAAGATATTGTGTATTGCAGGAGTATCAGACAGGAAGAAAATCTGTATCACTGTTAGCTGTATAAGGTCTAAGGCTCAGATCTTTCTTTAATTAGCATATTTTACATGGTTCGGAGATCAGAAAAAAAATAAATAATTTTTCAGTCTCCTTAATGAGGGCCCAGTTTGCCAAAGTTCTTAGCTCAAGTTAGCACGGTACAATATAAATGCCATTTTCATCATCTAGAAGGATAAAACCCTAACTGACACATTTGCAAAACCAAGCAACATTCTATCCATTTGATTCTCTTTTACTAGCAGCTACCAAGATGTCCACATAGGTAATTCAGAACCAATGTGTTCCTTTGAATACTTAGAAACAACTGAAATGAATATCCATTTTCACATGAATTGCAGAACACTGACCAAAGGAGCAAATGTTATGCTGAACCATGTTCTAATCTGGGGGCAAGGGATATATATATCCACTGTTGGAAGGCAGAAGGAAATAGAGCTGCATGTGGCAATTATTCCTACATTTCCCACCAAGTAGAACATCTCCTGTAAAATTGTTCTGTTTGTAGCTTCTGCCTCAAGATAACTTCTGCACCTGCAGCTAAAAGATTAAATGACATCTGGTGAAGAAAAACTGCCACTTGGGGTCACATATGTCATCAAATGACTTACTTTGTTTATCTCTGCAGTTACAGCTACTGAATTAGGAATTCCTTCTCTTCATTTTGAGCTTTATGGTGGGTCTTCATTATGAAATATTTTTTTGGGCCAGTAAAAATGCTGAGGCTTTAAGTTTTATAGCAGGAAAAAAGAAAAAAAGGGACATAATTTTTCCTAGATTCCTCTACAATAATGTATCTGAATTATTAATGCTCCAGTCAAATATGTAATTCTGTATTGAAACCCACTTAGGTACCCCAAGAAGTTACAGATTCTCATTGTTAAATACTTTATCCTTTCACTGTCATTTCTGGTAAGTATTTTACTCCTTGCCATCCTCACCTGATCCTTCCTGATGTGTGCAGAATATAGCATAAGAACAATTAAGAAAGTAAGAACAGTGGCTACTTCTGAAAAGTAAGGTTTATACATGGAGGTGTTCCCCAACATAAGTCTTTTATAATATTTGTAGAACACTTACAATGTTGGTATGCTTAATGTAAAATAATATTCCTCTAAGGAAGTTATTTGATGACAGCTATAGTTCATTGACTTTGCATGGGACTTATTCTAGAATCATTCCTTTATGGACATAAGCTCAGTAACATTCACCATTAGTAAGCTACAGAATTATCTGCATTCACAGTTATTTAATATGAAAAAGCTGACTAATCAGAACCCTTGGCAAAAAGAAAAAGGAGTAATAGCTGAATATATACCACTGCTTCTAACAAACTGCTATGAATCGCTCAGTTCCTCAGTGTTGCCTCTTTATTACTGATACTTTCTGTTTTGACAAAATCATTTACTCAAGCTGTCACTTTTTGGGACATACAGTTGGTGGCATATCAAGTCAAGTAAGTCCCAGCTTTTCATCCTTGTTCCAGTCAGAGAGCAAAACTTCTGTGAAAACAGAATCATGTGATGATTCAAAATGGAAGCTAGTAATTCAATTTTATATGTTGTTAGACCTTGCAGTCTTGGTATACATTCAGAGTTGTTTCCAACTGAAATCCACGAAACTCACTATCTATCTCATTTATTTGTCTTGGTTTTCATGACAATTTAATGCAAGAGATTTAAGATATATTTGCCAAAATTCACATATCTCATCTTAAGAGCTGTCATAATTTATGCTCAATATAAATGCCTAGGGAATAAGGCTGCACTTCTAGGAAAGGGTTCAGCAAAAAAATACTCTCTGTTTGGGTCATCAAATGGTATAAAATTTTCTAGGGTATTTCCAGTGATTAGAGAATGCAAATAAAGTGCAAAAGAAATTAGTATTGTCCTAAGTGCTGGATGATATCAAGAACTAATGGATCAGACCTTCTTGTTCCAGAGTCATCTTTTACAGTAAAAGGAGAAAAATGTAGCAATCATAACCTACAATATGATGATGGAAGATGCAGCGAGAATGATATTCCATTAAAGTACATATTTCACTTTTCACTAAAGATCAACAAGTTTGACAACAGCTGAAATCAGATGTTTTAAAGACAGCTATTGTTTCAGCTGTCATGACTATTTCATTTCTTGCCATCAATTAATATTTTCAAGTGGCAGATCTAGTATTTAACTTAGCTGTGCTCAACTGATGAACCAAGACACACTTAGAAGTAATGCTGGAAGATTTCTTAATAAGCAGTGATTTAAACATGAGAAAGAGTTAAAGGAAATAATAAAACCAGTGTGCACTGAATTGCAAACAGGAAATAGTTTCTTTTTGCTAGTAGGGCTACATGAAAATGAAGTCTCAAAGCAATGGATGTTCTTCATGTCCAATTGATGCTGACAGAGTTTAGGTTCCCAATATGTAAGGTTGAGTCATACTGCGTGCCAGTTGTGGTAGTTTTTCTCTTGCCCATAAGAAAAAATGTGATTCCAATAATAAAAAATAATTCACTCAAATGCTGCAGCGTAATTCTTATCCCTTCAAACCAAACCCAAGGAGCTGATGACACGGAGATACAGGAATTATGTATCACATCAGTGCAGAATGATCTAATTTGCTCTGATACAGAAGTCCTAAAGAAATAACACTGCTAAGGCGATCCAATCAGCCAGTGTTTATTCTTTCCTGTTCTAGTTTAGAAAGCAAAAAAAAAGATCTGAAAAAAAAAATCTATGCCCTCCAGAGGATTACTTTATAACAATATCTGTCACAAATGCAGAAATCTTTCAGGTAAAACAGACATCAAATGCATCCTGGTGGTATTATCTTCATTTTAGAGCTTCAATAATGATATTTAAGAGGAATTCATAATGAACCATCAGAAAGGGAGAAGTCTGAAAGTTTCACTTTAATTTCATACATGAGTTACAAAAGCAGCCCCCAGACTGAGACCATCTTCTCCAATGATAGTAAGCATGCCTATGCCTGAAGAACTATGTCAAAAAAATCTTGCTAACAAAAACAGAGTGGGCCTGAATGCCTTCAGAGTTCATTTGGCCAAATACAAAGATACCTAAGTGTGATGTCTCTTCTTGCTACTATTAATACAACCAAGTATGAAGATCTAGAAGGCTCAGTGTGCTAGGCTAGCAATTTAAATCTAAAATAAGTGAATACAACAGTGATTGAATTCTCTTGCCACGTCTGTTCTCCAGTAATTGGCTTCAGAGTTCCTGGTAAATAGATATTATATCACACACAAAATGTCTCACCATAATTGTCACCGTCCTAATCCACAGAGAAAGAAATAATACAGACTGCAGCAAGCAGGAAGAGCAAAATTCTCACTAGTTCTGTAGGTTGTTTCCCTTTGGGCAATGAATTCACATTGAAGTATTGCACCAGGAATAGCAAAAGAAAGCTTGTAACACTTCCCACCCACAGCTTTTAGTACCAGCCTTATGCTTAGCCAAACTTGGTCGATTTTGTTTCAGTATTTTTCATGAGAATTAGAAAGGCATTTTCAGGTCTACATAGAACCACTTAATGACAGCTAAAAACCAGCAATTAAGAAAATTAAAGCAAGAGATCTATTTTTTTTCACTCAAGAAAATACATTTCAGATTTGCATTCTACTCATTCTTTCTCAGTAAATAATTTATTCTTTAGTCTTGTGCAACAGGTCATTAACCTGCTTAACAACCCTAAATCTAGATCTTTTCCCTTTAGAGAAATGTAGTGAAAATACCAAATCTTCCTTCCACTTCATTTTCGTTGATAGCTTACAGCAATATGTGATTTTTCTCTCAGAGTGGCAAACAGTAGTTTAGCTATTAACTACATGGGATCTAGATTTAGAAACCTTACTGTGTTATATTCAGTCTTATTATCTTTTGAGTCTGATTGTATTCTGATCAATATTGTCTAATGGCTGTGACCACAGGAGGAAAATTTCAAGCAAATTTCAACTTCCGTTGCCATTTGACAGTAGGCAGAAAGTGTCACTGTGAAGTTATTTGTCCACCTTCATCGTTTTTTCCTAATCAGAAACAAGAAGAAAATCCTTGAGAGGACAATTCAGTTTCTTAGCCCCACCTCCTATGTTCTACCTGCAGCATAAACCATGTGGTTCTTTAAGAGACAGATCATGTAAAGAAAGCGAGAGCTGGAGCTACTCCCACAAGTCTAGTGACAGTTCAAAACCCCTTCTAGGTTTCATCTACCTCTCATTTGAATTGGTGCTGGTTCAGAAGTTACTATTCTTAAGAGAAGATTCTCTGTTTCCCTTGATATGTTCAGTCTTATTCTCACCTATATGGATGTTCTTTTCAAATTGGTAACCTAAAGGCAAAGGCCAGAACCCTTCTAGCTGTAGAAGCAAATTATTACTTGTTCTGCTTGAAGTATTATAAAACCTCATCTCTCTGTCGGAGATGTTCACCAAGAGAGACGTCAGCCAGAATGGTGTTCCGGGTTTAATTAAAGAGTTTGTCTGCCAGACATTCTTTAAGTCTGCTTTTTCTCATTTTATTTTTACTTTTTGGCATGTAACAGTATTTCCATACTTATTAAATTCTCACTGATAATTACATGCAAAAGAGCAATTAGCAGCAGACAATTTTGTGGCAAAGAATTTATAATCTGAACTGTTTACCATTCAGAGATGACTGAAAGTGATGGCAACTTGTTTCCAGCCCACTGGACTTCTCAGTTATGAGAGTGATAGGGCCCTATAAATTGATGCAAAACTGCACCAAATGAAACTTCATGTCAATGGCATTGTTCCAGTAGAGTTTCCAGCTGAGGTAGTATTTGTTTCTCCAGCCTATCTTTGTATTAAATGTAAAAGCATACCTGGACAGTAGACAGTTACCTAAATGGTATGTAGCCTATCAGGTGTTGCTTAAAATCAAAACTTAATTTCACTGCTCGTCACTGTGTGTTGAGTGAGCTGTCCATGTGCTGCCTCCTGTCTTCACTAGAAAATAACCCTAGTGTCATGAGTAAGCATAAATTATATTTGTTAGAGAAACCCCATGATGTCTGAGATCAAACCTTAAAGCACCTTCCCCCACATCTTTCTTCTTCCTCCAACTTCTCTCCCAAATTCTCTACCTCCACCCCAAAGCACCTCGGGGGACAGGGAATGGGGTTGCGGTCAGTTCATCACACTTTGTCTGTGCTGTTCCTTCCTCCTCACACCCTTCCCCTGCATGGTCTCTCCCGTGGGAGACAGTCCTCCACAAACTTCCCCAGTGTGAGTCCTTCCCACAGGTTGCAGTTCCTCAAACACTGCTCCAGTGTGGATCCCTTCCACGGGGTGCAGCCCTTCAGGCACAGACTGCTCCAGCCTGGGTCCCCTGTGAGGTCACCAGTCCTGCAGC